>CM050175.1:18303666-18318666 GCA_027410445.1 Discoglossus pictus
GACACACACACATAGAGACAGAGAGAGGGAGAGACAGAGAGAGAGAGAGACACACACACACATAGAGACAGAGAGAGGGAGAGACACAGAGAGAGAGTGACACACACACACACACATTGAGACAGAGAGAGGGAGAGACAAAGAGAGAGAGAGTGAGACACACACACATAGAGACAGAGAGAGGGAGACACAGAGAGATAGAGAGTGAGAAACACACACATTGAGACAGAGAGAGGGAGAGACACAGAGAGTGAGACACACACACATAGAGACAGAGAGAGGGAGAGAGACACACACACATAGAGACAGAGAGAGGGAGAGACACAGAGAGAGAGAGTGAGACACACACACATAGAGACAGAGAGAGGGAGAGACACAGAGGGAGAGAGAGACAGACACACATAGAGACAGAGAGAGGGAGAGACACAGAGAGAGAGTGAGACACACACACATAGAGACAGAGAGAGGGAGAGACACAGAGAGAGAGTGAGACACACACACATAGAGACAGAGAGAGGGAGAGACACAGAGAGAGAGTGAGACACACACACATAGAGACAGAGAGAGGGAGAGACACAGAGAGAGAGAGACACACACACACATAGAGACAGAGAGAGGGAGAGACACAGAGAGACAGTGAGACACACACACATTGAGACAGAGAGAGGGAGAGACAGAGAGAGTGAGACACACACACATAGAGACAGAGAGAGAGAGAGACACACACACACATAGAGACAGAGAGAGGGAGAGACACAGAGAGAGAGAGAGACACACACACATAGAGACAGAGAGAGGGAGAGACACAGAGAGAGAGTGAGACACACACACATAGAGACAGAGAGAGAGTGAGACACACACACATAGAGACAGAGAGAGGGAGAGACACAGAGAGAGAGAGTGAGACACACACACATAGAGACAGAGAGAGGGAGAGACACAGAGAGAGAAAGACACACACACACACATAGAGACAGAGAGAGGGAGAGACCGAGAGAGAGTGAGACACACACACATAGAGACAGAGAGAGAGAGAGAGAGACACACACACACACATAGAGACAGAGAGAGGGAGAGACACAGAGGGAGAGAGAGACACACACACATAGAGACAGAGAGAGGGAGAGACACAGAGAGAGAGTGAGACACACACACATAGAGACAGAGAGAGGGAGAGACACAGAGAGAGAGAGACACACACACACACACATAGAGACAGAGAGGGAGAGACACAGAGAGAGAGTGTGAGGGAGAAAGAGAATGAGAGAGACAGTGCAATTTGATATTCTTATATTTATACATCAAAGAACAACTTGTGTTTAAGTCAAGCTTCCCATTTAAGAAGTCCTTGGCAACAGAGAGAGAAAGTGAGAGCGAGCAAGAGAGAGACAGAGAGAGAGACACACACACACACACAGAGTGAGAGAGACAGAGAGAGGGGCACACAGAAAGAGAGAGAGAGAGACTGAGAGAGACACACACACACACACACAGAGTGAGAGAGACAGAGAGAGGGGCACACGGAAAGAGAGAGAGAGAGACTGAGAGAGACACACAACACACACAGAGAGTGAGAGAGACAGAGAGAGGGGCACACGGAAAGAGAGAGAGAGAGACTGAGAGAGACACACACACACAGAGAGTGAGAGGCAGAGTGAGAGACACACAGAGTGAGAGACGCACAGAGGGAGAGACACACACACACAGAGTGAGAGAGACAAAGAGAGGGGCACACACACAGAGGGAGAGACAGAGTGAGAGACGCAGAAAGAGAGAGACACACACAAAGTGAGAGAGACAGAGAGAGGGACACACAGAAAGAGAGAGAGAGAATGAGAGAAGACACACACACAAACATAGAGACAGAGACAGAGAGAGAGACACATGCACAGAGAGAGAGTGAGGCACACACACATAGAGACAGAGAGAGGGAGAGACACAGAGAGACACACACAAACACAGGGTGAGAGAGACAGAGAGAGGGACACACAGAAAGAGAGAGTGAGAGAGAATGTGAGAGAGGGCCACAGAGACACACACACATATAGAGTGTGAGAGAGAGGGTGAGAGAGAGAGAGAGAGAGAGAGTGTGTGTGTGAGAGAGACAGAGACAAAGAGTGAGAAAGACAAAGAGTGAGAGACACAGAAAAGACACACAAAGAAACAGAGAGTGTGAGGGAGAGAGACACAGATACAGAGGGAGAGAGATAGAGGGTGAGAGAGAGACAGAGAGTGAGAAAGACACAGAGGGTGAGACACAGAGTGAGAGAGAGACACACAAAGAAGGAGAGAGTGTGTGAGAGACAGCGGAATTTGATATTCTTATATTTATACATTTAAGAACGCGTTTAAGTCAAGTTTCCCTTTTAAGACGTCCATGGCAAGTGTTCCAAGTTTGTTCTATGTAAGCGGAGGATCAAACACGTTTCAAAGCTTAAACCCATCCATTTTATGCACAACATTAGAGATTGCATTGGATGCTGGGCGCCCCTTTAATAATAGTTGTTGTATTTAACACATAGAATAAAAACAAACAATGTCTGTGAGTAAATTTTTATAAAAACATAGCAAATTATCACTAAAAGCTTCTTTTTCCGCCTCTAACAACAGTCCTTGGTTCCCAAAGTCTACCTTGGCTGCTATTTTAGTTCCGCTATTTGCATTTGAAAGAAAATATAAAGTCACAAATGGGCGGACTGATCTTACGGCTCTATGATTTCTACCAACAATAATAGGATGTTATTTTAGCGCTCCTTTCCAGGAGTGCCTCCTTAAGAGCGCCGTTCTGGCCTTTGTTGGTTTTCTAAGATTAGAAACATTAAAAGATGAATGTGTACAGTGCTAAAAACACAAGACTTCTTGTGTTGGCTGAAGGGTCTCTGCTTATTGTGTTGTTTTAAGAGGCGGCTTCTTTCATGTATATTTCAAAAGATACTCCAAGAGGATTTATGTTGTGAATATTTAATTAAATAAATAAGTAAATAAATATATATATACACACACACATATAAATATGTGCAGGTATAACTGATTCGCTATAGCGCTGTTTTCTCTATAAGTCCCTGCTTTGCGTTAAATCACACTATAGCGCCGTTTTTTGGCCGAAGATCCCTGCTGAGTGCTCTCCTGCGCGATAACAGTTGTTCTGTGTCCCTTTAATAGTAAAATATTGGAATATAGAGGTTAATCAACACTTAGTATTTCTGGATTGTGTTTGTGAAACTTGTAACAAAATAACGTTAGCAGTTGAATAAGCCATTTTTAAGGAAAATCTTAATTTTAGTAGAATCTGCTAGTGTATAGAGGCTGACATGCTTGTTCTTCAGTCCAGAACATAAGGATTTTGGGTAGAGAGCAGGGAAAGCATGTGTGGGTTTGGTGTCAAATTCTAACAGCAGAACCCAGTCACCAATAAGACCCTCCAGAGTAGAGAAAACTATATGGCAAAGGAAAATCTTGAGTCTTCAAGCCAACAGCAAGTAATTAAAACATGGAAGATCTTAGACACAAGCAGAGTGCCCTAAAATAGTAAGTAACTTTATTGTTGTTACATACTACACAAGTGGGAAAGTCTCCTTTAAAAGATCATCACTCAACAATGTTTAGATGTAGCAATTAAGTTGATTATCCGCAATTCTGCTCTTCCTTTCATTATCTATAATGCTGTAACACACCATGTCCATTACAACAGAGGCATATACTAATATTACTTCACCGGAGAAGGGAATAATATCAATATATTACATAGAAATAGGTCTTACCATGCCAAATCCAACCACAATGGACACCACCATACTCAACACAAGCAGTGCGTTATCAGAGTATCGCTTCGTTAGCAGCCCAACAAACACACCTTGGACAACCTGAAACACAAAGGAAATGCACCGAAATGAGCGATTTTCATTGTTTCTTGTTAAAACAATTAAGTAAAAGGAAATACATTCACAGGTATATTATGTATCTAATAAAATCCAGGAAACTTGCATATCCATTGAAAGGTCCACTGTAGTTGGGTACACAATTCACATGTTTGTAAAATATATAACAAACTACTAATATAATCATTTATGTAAAATAGGCATGTACAATAATTTTTAGAGAAAAATCATATATTTAGCTGCTTGTGTCCTGTAGCTTGAGGAGGAGGACTGTATTCTGTAGAGCTCTGTGTGCTTTTTGTGTGTGAGAGGGGAATTTACATTTTTGGGGAGCTTTGTTGCAATGAATGATGCAAGGGCCTGCTTCTGGACCAGTGAGGGGGAAGGGGTATGGGGTTGTTCAGTCTTATTCAGTTATCTTTATGATGGCTCTCTGTTCCATCATTAAGTAGACCTTCACTTCACAGAACGGCCAAAAAAGGTCTTCAAAAACCTCAGATTTCCCCCCGAATTTACAAGGCTGCTAACATGGTTAGTTTGGTGCCTTAGGGAGTTCAGCTGCACCTCATTGACGAGGCCCATAAAGGACGAAACGCGTCTGGGGTTTGCTGTTTCTCCTGTTCAGGGTAGAATTGACGGGTATTTCGGGGCTGGGACACTCTTTTGAGTGGGACCAGCCTGATATACTACGGGATATTTCTCCCTGTGAAGGGCACAAGTGGCTAAAAGAGGTTGCTCTCAGAGTGGGTTATCATGGCCATGGAACTAACCTATTAAGGTTGGTTTGTTCTCTGATGAGCACTTCTGACTTAGTTATTTAGTTTGGTACATACCTGACAAACAAGTGTCTTTTTTTCTTGAAATGCACATTGGAGCCACCCAGTTATCTAAACTGGCATATCACAACTTAAGTATGATAATGGGTGGTAGGTACATGGCTACTAATCTGTGTGTGTCTTAGAGTTTAGATTTTGCAGATATCCAGAGCTTATACAGCCCGGGGACCATTGCAAAATATCTGACTGTACAGGACATGCACTTCTGCTACCCCTTTAAGAAAAGATCTATTCACTTATAATAGATTAACCCTAAGGATTGCCTTTACTGCTGTTAGTCAAAATCTGCTTACATCACTTTATAAATAATGATAATAATAAATAGCATCTCAGTGGCTGCAATGGCAGTTGTATATCCATAGAAAACCCACTAGCCCCCTTGTCATTATCTGAACACCTTAGTATATCTGGTCCGGTGACTCACAGTCATTCATTAAAAACCAACTACTGTGGTTTTTATAGTGCTTTTCCTGATTGTTTACTTAAATTGTATCTGTCACTTTTATTTAGCAATTAAACTTTTCATAGGTATCGCACATTATACATTTTCTAGACAGCCAATCACCGGCAGCAATAATAACGCATGTGAAAATAGCTGCTCTCCTGACTGCCTGCTGTTGCCATACAGAGCAGGCAGGGTGCAAATTAAAAATAAATTCACTGGGCTTTAATATTTGGCAGCTGATTTGCCTTCAACCAGTCCCTAAAATTGTCCTACTGTGACTTTGAACTCATTTACACTTATCTGTACCATCATATAGAGGAGTCAAAATCTTGTGGAGAAGCTGTAAAAATGCTAACGCTTTTTTTCTGTGTTTGAGAATTGATTTGAAATGCTGCAGGGTTAGCTTAAACATCTCTCAAACTAATTAGTTACATTGAGCTGCACCAATCAATATAATTTAGCATATGAAGACAATCTCTCAGGTCCTGAAAGGACCCTAAATTATAAGATACCATTAAATAGATATACACTGTCTTCACTGAAATAATACGTTTGCATTTGCACGGAGCTTGTGATTTTTTTGGCCTTTTTACTTGTTTTTCAGTGGTGTGTATGATGGCGTAGAGATGCATTTACATCAGTGGCATAATTAGAAATAATTCCTCCTCCCCCTTCCAAGAACTTCCAGTGTATTGAACATTTTGAGGTAAAAGATAGTAAAATGATTTGTGTCTAAGCATGTGTGAATGGATGTGTTATAGTTCATTAGACATGATATGTCTGTGCTTGTGTAGAATAGACATGATATGTGTGTGTGCTTGTGTAGAATAGACATGATATGTGTGTGTGCTTGTGTAGAATAGACATGATATGTGTGTGTGCTTGTGTGGAATATACATGATGTATGTGTGCTTGTGTGGAATAGACATGATATGTGTGTGTGCTTGTGTGGAATAGACATCTATATGTGTGTGTGCTTGTGTGGAATATACATGATGTATGTGTGCTTGTGTGGAATAGACATGATATGTGTGTGTGTGTGTGCTTGTGTGGAATATACATGATGTATGTGTGCTTGTGTGGAATAGACATGATATGTGTGTGTGTGTGCTTGTGTGGAATATACATGATATATGTGTGCTTGTGTGGAATAGACATGATATGTGTGTGTGCTTGTGTGGAATAGACATGATATGTGTGTGCTTGTGTGGAATAGACATGATATGTCTGTGCTTGTGTGGAATAGACATGGATATGTGCGTGTGCTTGTGTGGAATAGACATTGATATGTGTGTGTGCTTGTGTGGAATAGACATTGATATACGTGTGTGCTTGTGTGGAATAGACATGATATGCGTGTGTGCTTGTGTGGAATAGTCATTGATATGTGTGTGTGCTTGTGTGGAATAGACATTGATATGTGTGTGTGCTTGTGTGGAATAGACATTGATATGTGTGTGTGCTTGTGTGGAATAGACATGATATGGGTGTGCTTGTGTGGAATAGACTTGACATGGGTGTGCTTGTGTGGAATAGACATGATATGTGTGTATGCTTGTGTGGAATAGACATGATATGTGTGTGTGCTTGTGTGGAATAGACTTGATATGGGTGTGCTTGTGTGGAATAGACATGATATGTGTGTATGCTTGTGTGGAATAGACATGATATGTGTGTGTGCTTGTGTGGAATAGACATGGATATGTGTGTGCGCTTGTGTGGAATAGACATGATATGTGTGTGCGCTTGTGTGGAATAGACATTGATATGTGTGTGCTTGTGTGGAATAGACATTGATATGTGTGTGCTTGTGTGGAATAGACATTGATATGTGTGTGCTTGTGTGGAATAGACATTATATGTGTGTGCTTGTGTGGAATAGACATTATATGTGTGTGCTTGTGTGGAATAGACATGATATGTGTGTGTGCTTGTGTGGAACAGACATGGATGTGTGTGTGTGTGTGCTTCTGTGGAACAGACATGGATATGTGTGTGTGCTTGTGTGGAATAGACATTTATATGTGTGTGTGCTTGTGTGGAATATACATTTATATGTGTGTGCTCGTGTGGAATAGACATGGATATGTGTGTGTGCTTGTGTGGAATAGACATGATATGGGTGTGCTTGTGTGGATTAGACATGGATATGTGTGTGCTTGTGTGGAATATACATTGATATGTGTGTACTTGTATGTAATAGACATGGATATGTGTGTGTGCTTGTGTGGACTAGACATGATATGTGTGTGTGCGTGTGTGGAATAGACCTGATATGTGTGTGTGCTTGTGTGGAATAGACATTTATATGTGTGTGCTTGTGTGGAATAGACATGGATATGTGTGTGTGCTTGTGTGGATTAGACATGGATATGTGTGTGCTTGTGTGGAATATACATTGATATGTGTGTGTGCTTGTGTGGATTAGACATTTATATGTGTGTGCTTGTGTGGAATAGACATGATATGTGTGTGTGCTTGTGTGGATTAGACATGGATATGTGTGTGCTTGTGTGGAATATACATTGATATGTGTGTGTACTTGTGTGGATTAGACATGAGCTGTGTGTGCTTGTGTGGAATAGACATGATATGTGTGTGTGCTTGTGTGGAATAGACATGATATGTGTGGGCTTGTGTGGAATAGACATGATATGTGTGTGCTTGTGTGGAATAGACATGATATGTGTGTGTGCTTGTGTGGAATAGACATGATATGTCTGTGCTTGTGTGGAATAGACATGATATGTGTGTGCGCTTGTGTGGAATAGACATTGATATGTGTGTGCTTGTGTGGAATAGACATGATATGTGTGTGCTTGTGTGGAATAGACATTATATGTGTGTGCTTGGGTGGAATAGACATTGATATGTGTGTGCTTGTGTGGAATAGACATGATATGTGTGTGTGCTTGTTTGGAAAAGACTTGATATGTGTGTGTGCTTGTGTGGAATAGACATGATATGTGTGTGTGCTTGTGTGGAATAGACATGATATGTGTGGGCTTGTGTGGAATAGACATGATATGTGTGTGTGCTTGTTTGGAAAAGACTTGATATGTGTGTGTGCTTGTGTGGAATAGACATGATATGTGTGTGTGCTTGTGTGGAATAGACATGATATGTGTGGGCTTGTGTGGAATAGACATGATATGTGTGTGTGCTTGTTTGGAAAAGACTTGATATGTGTGTGTGCTTGTGTGGAATAGACATGATATGTGTGTGCGCTTGTGTGGAATAGACATGATATGTGTGTGCGCTTGTGTGGAATAGACATTGATATGTGTGTGCTTGTGTGGAATAGACATGATATGTGTGTGCTTGTGTGGAATAGACATTATATGTGTGTGCTTGGGTGGAATAGACATTGATATGTGTGTGCTTGTGTGGAATAGACATTATATGTGTGTGCTTGTGTGGAATAGACATGATATGTGTGTGTGCTTGTGTGAAACAGACATGGATGTGTGTGTGCTTGTGTGGAACAGACATGGATGTGTGTGTGCTTGTGTGGAACAGACATGGATGTGTGTGTGTGCTTGTGTGGAACAGACATGGATATGTGTGTGTGCTTGTGTGGAATAGACATTTATATGTGTGTGTGCTTGTGTGGAATAGACATTTATATGTGTGTGCTTGTGTGGAATAGACATGATATGTGTGTGTGCTTGTGTGGAATAGACATGATATGTGTGTGCTTGTGTGGAATAGACATGATATGTGTGTGCTTGTGTGGAATAGACATGATATGTCTGTGCTTGTGTGGAATAGACATGGATATGTGCGTGTGCTTGTGTGGAATAGACATTTATATGTGTGTGTGCTTGTGTGGAATAGACATTTATATGTGTGTGCTTGTATGGAATAGACATGGATATCTGTGTGTGCTTGTATGGATTAGACATTGATATGTGTGTGCTTGTGTGGAATAGACATGATATGTGTGTGCTTGTGTGAATTAGACATTGATATGTGTGTGTGCTTGTGTGGAATAGACATGATATGTCTGTGCTTGTGTGAATTAGACATTGATATGTGTGTGTGCTTGTGTGGAATAGACATGATATGTGTGTGCTTGTGTGGAATAGACATGATATATGTGTGTGCCTGTGTGGAATAGACATGATATGTCTGTGCTTGTGTGAATTAGACATTGATATGTGTGTGTGCTTGTGTGGAATAGACATGATATGTGTGTGCTTGTGTGGAATAGACATGATATGTGTGTGTGCTTGTGTGGAATAGACATGATATGTCTGTGCTTGTGTGGAATAGACATTGATATGTGTGTGTGCTTGTGTTGAATAGACATGATATGTGTGTGCTTGTGTGGAATAGACATTGATATGTGTGTGTGCTTGTGTTGAATAGACATGATATGTGTGTGCTTGTGTGGAATAGACATGGTATGTGTGTGTGCGTGTGTGGAATAGACATGGATATGTGTGTGTGCTTGTGTGGAATAGACATGATATGTGTGTGTGCTTGTGTGGAATAGACTTGCTATGTGTGTGCTTGTGTGGAATAGACATTGATGTGTGTGTGCTTGTGTGGAATAGACATGATATGTGTATGCTTGTGTGGAATAGACATGGATATGTGTGTGTGCTTGTGTGGAATAGACATGATATGTGTGTGTGCTTGTGTGGAATAGACATGGATATGTGTGTGTGCTTGTGTGGAATAGACATGATATGTGTGTGTGCTTGTGTGGAATAGACATGATATGTGTGTGTGCTTGTGTGGAATAGACATGATATGTGTGTGTGCTTGTGTGAATTAGACATTGGTATGTGTTTGCTTGTGTGAATTAGACATTGATATGTCTGTGCTTGTGTGGAATAGACATTGATATGTGTGTGCTTGTGTGAATTAGACATTTGGTATGTGTGTGCTTGTGTGGAATAGACATGATATGTGTGTGCTTGTGTGGAATATACATTGATATGTGTTTGCTTGTGTGGATTAGACATTGGTATGTGTGTGCTTGTGTGGATTAGACATTGATATGTGTGTGTGCTTGCGTAGAATAGACATGATATGTGTGTGCTTGTGTGGAATAGACATGGTATGTGTGTGCTTGTGTGGAATAGACATGATATGTGTGTGCTTGTGTGAATTAGACATTGATATGTGTGTGTGTGCTTGTGTAGAATAGACATGATACATGTGTGTGCTTTGTGAATTAGACATGAGCTGTGTCTGCTTGTGTGCATTAGACATTGATCTATGTCTGTGGTTGTGTGCATTAGACATGGGTATGTGTGCGCTTGTGTATATTAGACATTGAGATGTCTGTGCCTGTGTGAATTAGACTTGATATGTTTGTGCTTGGTGTAAACCAGTGCTACGCAATATGCTGGCGCGTTATAAAGAAAACTATAATAATAGACATGATATGTGCGTGCTTTTGTGAATTAGATTTGGATCTGTGTGTCCTAGAGTAAATTGATATGGGAAGGCGTATCTGTATATCCTTTGTGTATGCTTTAGTAAACTGTACATAGATCTGAGCATAGTCGTGTTTAGGCCTATGAGCCCCAGCCCTATAGCGGCCCAGGAGGGAGGCAACATGTGCCCTCTCCCCTTCACTCCCTCCTTAGTGGGTACAATATCCAAGTCCTTGCAGTGGGCGCTGGCCCTTCATATGGATATGTGTGAACCATATGTGGATCTAAGTGTGCTTGTGATCTGACATAGGGCCATATGTTGTTCTAGCAGACACATTTGACACAATTCCTTTTAGTATATATTGCCACACGTACTTGCATTAGACATTGGTCTGTCAATCAATACCCAGTTCTTATCTACACCTCTATTTTAAGAGAATACCATTGACTACCTATTTGAGAGCTACTAACATATACCATACAAATACTATAAGTTGCCATTTGAGCACCCAGATAATATCATAGGCCTGGGGTACGTACGAGGCCAGTGGATATTACATTGCCTCCCTTCCACTGTGTTAACCTTTTCTCACTGTCTGGAAACACTGGGGCGTGAGAAAATCCTGAGACAGGAGACCGCAAAGTGTTGGGGAACTCCACCTATAGACATGTAGGAGCAGATAATAAAACGTGTCTGGTATTATGCAAAAAAACTGAAATGAGATCTGTTGAACAGCGTCCAAGTGACCCAACAATAGAGCCGCTCCTCAAGGACAAAGCACTGAACACAGGCTCTTTTCTGCTTCTTTAAAGGCACTCAGGCAAGTGAAGTGTACGTACGCAGGGGCTGCATTCCTGGCAAGATTTTTTCGAGTTGTCATCATCTTCTACATAAGTGGGGGTTTCCTTTAAAGAATTCTTCCAAAAATTCCCCTAACTGATAGCGCACAAATATATTTATGTTATAAAGTACTGCTATAAGTTGTAGGGATATTTGGGAAAACCCTATAAGTAATATAAGCGTGTACATTCATATTGTATGGGCTGAAATGTTATGGTAGTTCAGGAAAAACGTTGCATATTTGAGAAATATGTAACAAACGTACAATGTTAGCGGCTGTGTAAAAAATAGGAATACGTTTTTTTTTTTGTTGAGAAAATTACATTTTTTTTAGAAGATTTTTTTGTGTATAGAAGGGACATATTGGCCAGCTTCAATACTTCTTGCTTGGAATCTGAAGGGTTGTATTTTTCTTATCTATCAGTGGAGAGTAGGGAAGGAAAGAAAAGGGAGGGGGGGGAACAGTATTTTTTTAAATATAATTGGAGCATTTGGTATTTGACACTTGCTCTCTTACTGTAAATGGAAGCAGGCAGATTGCAAAGATAATTGAAAGCCCTGCCCCTGCAGACATGTAAACACCCATTCATCAAAGTATCATGGATGCCTCCAGGATCGAGCAGGGGCTTGGAAGTTATTTTTTAATTAAAATCTAGTTTTATGATATTTTTTTGCCTAATTTTGCTCTTAGATATTATTCACACACCAAAAATATCACACAGAATGATATATATATATATATATATATATATATATATATGTGTGTGAAAGTGCAAAACCAACACTGTCTTTCATAATATAACACATAGTGTATGTAGGGGAAGTAACCAAGAAGGATACACAGGAATGAAGTAGGGGGAGGTCCGGCCATTACTAAGCCTCAGTACATCTATGGAAATATGTGAAATATCCCACCCACCACATGTTCCGGTTGTGGTATTGTCACATTTTCAGATGTGGTGGCCATTTGTCAGATGATATGGTCAGAATATGAACCACAGAGCTGGCTTCATTGTGACACAAGAATCCACTGTGGGTAGCGGGGGCCAATGGTGGGTGTTGGTCACTATGCTTGTGGGCACAGCTGGTAATATAAAAATATTATATATATATATATATATATATATATATATATATATATATATATATATAAAAATAAATATATATATATTATATATATATATATATATAAATATATATATATATAAATAAATATATATATAAATAAATATATATATATAAATATATATATATATATATATAAATATATATATATATATAAATATATATATATATATAAATATATATATATAAATATATATATATAAATATATATATATATATATATATATATATATATATAAATATATATATATATATATATATATATATATATATAAATAAATATATATATATATATATATATATATATATAAATAAATATATATATATATATATATATATATATATATATATATATAAAAAGTACTCATACAATAGGATCTCTATTGTTTCTGGATTAGTGATAGTATTCAGGATTTGAATAAAAAAAATAATAAAAAGTATGGATTTTAAAACTTACAATAGAACTTTAGTGTTCAGACTTCAGCAGTTATGCTCCTTTACATGCCTTATAGATGTAGGGTGTGTGAGGGGATCTGACCAGGAGGCTGTCCTGATGGGAATCTGTATCTGCTCTGTCAGAAAAGGCAAATAAATACTAGTGATAAAAAATAGAGGCTTCTTCAGCAGCTGCCATAATGCAGACATACACTTAACAGGGGATGGAGAAATTAAGTTCTGCTAGACCCTAAAACACCAATGTTTAAATGTAAGCTTAATATGCTACATAAATTGTTTTCTACAAATACTGATTTTAGTGATAAATAAACAAATGAAACCCTATTAATCAAGTACATTGTGCTACTAATTAATCAAGCATGTGCTTGATCGACATTAGCATGGCTTTTAAGCAAAAAAACTATGCCACTAATTAGCATATCTGCCACAATTTACCATACTGAAACACTCTATCATTTTTCGAGTTCTAATAGGCTTAATAATACAAAAGTTTTCCCCTATTTTTTTGTAATTCTGCCATGTATAAAGTGATATTTGGATTAACGAGTGAAAATGCATTGTGGACTCATTTGCATGTCCCCACCCAGTTTCCCAGAGTGCACTGCTATAACTGTATTTTCCCATTCTGAGCAGGAAGTAATTTTTTTAAACTTAATTTTAGATGTCCAAAAGTGAACACAAATGTGCTTTAAAACTGTTATAAAATATGTATGTTATACTGAGCTCAGGAACAAAGCTAGTAAATGGAGGGCCCCGGTGCAAAATAATTTGCATAATCTTTATATGAGGTATGATCATTAAAGAAGATAAAAAATAGATGCAGGCGGTTAAATCACCCCAAGAATAAGCTGATCACCTTTCGATAAACATAGTTAACAAGATAAATTAAGAGACCTGCTATACTCTAAGTAACAGAGAGCCACTACACTATAGTGGGCCCCGGAGCTTTGCACCTGCAGCACCAGCAGAAGCTCAACCACTGCACAGGAATCCGGCTGGTTAGTGGGGTGAGCTTGGCCCTGTATCTACCACACAAGCTGGCAGACGCGCACTAGCACTTATACACAACATAATAACACCGCAGTCACTGAAGCCAATACATATACTGGATTACAATGACATTCATACAGAGATTTGGAATGGAATGTGCTGGCAGCAGGTATGAAAATGTACACAACAAAAGGTCCAACAGAACTAATAATGTATTAATAAAATGTGGTGAGGGTGAAATATATGTGAAATTCTATTAAAAATCTAAATATTGACTGTTACTTGTCCCATACTTGCAGCATTTGCACAGGAGCACCACCCCCAGGCTCAGTTATTATCTGTTGCTGAGTGTGGTTTCTATACGGATACAATGAGCTACAGCCAATGGAGGATTAAATCATTTCTACTTAAAGCATCATAAGGATATGACATTACTGCAAAGCTGCCTTTGCAGAATTTTAATAGACATTTAAGTATAGAATATATATATATATATATATATATATATATATATATATATATATATATATATACACACATATAGAGAAGATAATTTATTATCTTTCATGTGAAATTATGCTACTGGGGAATCTTCCATTTTCCTTAGGTGAGAATAGCCTTTGAATGCACTGGAAGCATAGTGGGAAGATGACAACTACAACTGCCAGTGATTTCAATAGGAGAAATTAAACTTTCATTAATTAACAGGAATTCTGAGAAGAATCAGGATAAAAGTAAGAGATTGTTGTTGTCACTATTTTTAATGAAGATCTTGAATGACCTCCTTATATATAGATCTGTTATCTCTGAAGAAGTCCTGCCTGGACCAAATGCATACATGGCTGTTTTATTTTCTGTTTTACAGATATCATTATTTTTGTCACATATTATAATTGTCAAACTGCGATTCGTCATTATGCTTTGCGTCGAATCGCAGTTTGACAACGTTCCGATCGCAAAGCCGATCGGATGGCGCGCATGTGCATTGTACGGCGTTAGCCACCACATGCGCAATTTGCTGCGTCAGCCGCGCATGTGA
>CM050175.1:18323666-18453666 GCA_027410445.1 Discoglossus pictus
CAACTTGTCACAGTTTCATCAATGTGAAAACTCATCTATTCATTCAAGCTTACAGATGTACACCCTGATATCCACTGCACAATATAACATAATAACTCATTGCCATGAATTCTGCAACCTGACTAGAGCACCGAGAGGACCCCTGCCTTTTTCCCTAACACCTTATATACAACCTCAATACACAGGCAGAGAGATCCAGGAATCCTAGACTGTTGAGAGCCTCCATATTGCCCACCACTGCCTTAGATTATGTTGTTGTTTAGTCGTTCAGTCATGTCCAACTCTCCATGAGTTTATGAACCACATCACTCCATGCACATCTTGTGTCTGGTTGTGCTTATCCATAAAATTATCTTGGCAAAGATACTGGAGGGGGTGACCCTACATGGTATAGCTCAGAGCTTCATTGAAGTACACAAGCCCCCTCCTCACAACAAGGTAGTGATCCAGAAGGGGGCCTTAGATTATAACCTTCCACAAAAAGTCCCAGCACCTTCCGTACCACGATGTAAACTTGTGTAATGTTTCACTAGAAACACTGTACTCAGACATATAGAATGTGTTGAAACATTAGAATTAAATGATAATTAATAATAAATTAATTAATCTGTTATTATTTGATATCTATATATGTTTGTGTTCCCTAGTGGTCCAGTGGTTAGGATTCAGGGCTTTCCCCTGGGTTTGATTACATTCCAGAGTTCACACCACCCTGAAGCCATAGTTTTGGGCCTGGTCAATACTTGGATGGGAGACCACCTAGGATTACCAGGAGCTGCATGCTGTGGCCAAGACTGGACAAGAAACTGGCAACCTACTCCAGTAGCTCTGCCATCAAAACCAAGTGGATCAGCATGTTCATGGACATAAACATGTGCCTGGTGTGCTACGGTCCATGAGGTCAGAAACGACTGAACAAAGCAATATATATATATATATATTTTTATTTTTTTTGCCATATATTGTACTGATTTGGGGGTACTTTTTGACCGCTGATTTTGAATAAAAGTTAGATTTATAGCAGTGTCCCTATAATGTTTTTTCCTCCAGAGAACTGGCACACCAAACATTACCACTCCATAGACACTTATGATAATGGTGGTTGCTATAATAGGATATAAAATGATCTTGTGTTCCTGAGACTTTTTTGCAGTGCTAGAGTGCAGAGACGTGGGAACTTCTGCTGCATATTTCTTAGATAATTAAAACACACCCATCTATTAATGACAACCTGTCAAGCTTTGGATCACTTTTGCAATCACATTTCTCACCTGGTATGTTTTTTTTTGCAAGCTTCAAAACATCCTGTGTCTATACTTCCTTTATAGTTCAGCTTTGGTGTTTTCACATCAAACAAAGCAGAGTTTAAAGTAAATATGACTATTATTTTTGGTTATAATTTGTCCCAAAAAAATAACAGAAAAAATAGGTCATTTCCCAAACAGAGTTATATATCTAAGGGGCGTTAACTCAGGTCATTAGTCTGGTGGAAAAAATAGACGTATTAAAAAATATTATCAGTCCGGGTTTACGGTTTTCAGAATAAGGTTGTTGTGGATACATGGATCAGCCACTTTATCCCTTACCGCAGATTCCTTACTACCGTCCTGCGGCGCTCAGCAATTTTGTATGATGGGAAGAAACGTCTAGTATCCTGGACAGGGGCGTATTTAGGTTTGATGCTGCCCTAGGCGTGGACAGATTTGTGCACCCCCCAATGACCCAGTTACTCCTCCTCCTTTCCTCTTGTTATATCTCACTCATAACTTCACCTATATAAATAATTATAAGTGTACTAGCAACCTGCACGTCATAAACGACGGCGTCATATATAATCTCTCTGTGTGCCTTCCCTCACTGTGCGCCCTCTCTCGCTCTGTGCGCCCTCCCCCTCTCTCTGTGCGTTGTCTCTGTGTGCGTTCTCTCCCTCCTTCTTCCTTTCTCCCCTCTCTTGGCCTCCCTCCACTCACAAGCTACTAACTATTATAGTGGATCCATGTCTAGGTAAGTATACAAAGTGCTAGATACACTTACAGACAGATATTTCTGTGCATATTCCCCCACATTGCATCTACAACTTCAGGCAGCCTGCTATCCCCTGAAATGATCCTGGCCCTTACTGTCCGACCAGTACCTCCATTGATGTCTATGATGCAAGTTCTAGGACTAGAAATGTACATAGCGCCGGCACAGCATGGGTCTTGCTCCTGCAATATGGGAGCCTTAGGCCCCTGTCTGTGCATCGGAATGTCTCTATCTCTTCATGAACTGTCTCTCTTCATTAGCGGAGCTACAACATGACCCATAATTGTACAACTCCGGCAAAGCATCTTTTTCGGACCAATACCAATTTACAGAGCATCTTCAATGGTCATACAACTACACATGTGTCTTGAAGAGTTTATATTTGTGACTACTGTAATGCACAAATCCTATGATTTCCAGATAAGCAGTTAAGTCATCATAAGATGTACCAATATGCCTTGGCATGGCTACTAACAAACAAGTCCCGTCCCGTCACATTCTCTGCACTGGATACCTGTCAAATGGCACATTTATTTCAAGGTTGGTTGAACTTCATAGCTCTAAATAATCTTCGCTACAAATCTCTACCTGTGATCTGTGAGCTATTCAAGGGAAAGTGTTCCCCTGTCTGTATTCGGTAGTCCTTCTCCAGTGTATTTAGCTATACTTTTTTAAAAAGGCCTGTAGTGATATTGGAGGAGATATACAACGAGAGTCACCAGTTCAATTGGGTTTTAACCATGGGATGTATAGGTCTCGGCCGGGTGTGCAGCTTCTCTCGTGGACAACACAGTCCCCCGATGTTTTTTATCAAGTAAATATACACAAGAGGGGTGGGGGAGAGTGGGAGCACCAATGCCTAGTGCAGGTTACTAAGGTATAACAATCCCAATAGTTCAGTTGGGTTTATCCAAGGATCACGATACAGAGTAGGAGTGTATATATATATATATATATATATATATATATATATATATATATATATATATATATATATGTGTGTGTGTATCAACTATGTGAACCCTAATTTAATCACTATATATTTCAATGATGGTATTGCCCCTATGTCGATGAGTGACAAAATGAATTATACGTGTCTAAATTAGACTGTCATTTTATTAAGAATACAACCATGTCTAGAATATATTGAAAATTATTGGTGTTCAAATGTTAAACACAACAGTAGAACGAGGAGTACCAATTGTATAGCAGTTACAGATTGGGAAGCGCTGACAATACCGCATTGCATGAGGTTATCCAAGGTGAGGGTTGCACCTCTATCTACTGATACTTACACTGGAATGCAGGAACTGGGATTGTTATACCACGGTCACCGGCACTAGGGATTGGTGCACTATCACTCCGCCATGCCTCTTGTTTTTTTATATACAAAGAGTATGTTTGGCATCATTTGGTGCTAGAGCTTTTATGCCATTTTTCTGTTGTCCCGATAACAACAGATTATTTGTGATTTGCCTCCTTCCCAGCAGTGGCAATTGTAGGCAAACCTACACTGGTCAGAATAAATTTAGGACATCCTTATGGGCAGATCTTCTTTCGCCTCCTGGGCACATAAAGGGGTGGAGTGAAGCACAACTGATGAAAGCTACAATTATAATATTAAATTACTATCTTAAAAAAATATATTTTTTTATTTATTTTATTGCAAATCAGTAATTAAATAATCAAATTGTAACCTATTTTCTGACCACTTCAGTGACATTTTAAGTTGTAATGTGTCATTAAACAAAAGTCTCACAAAGCAGTGTACTTTCTTTACTATGTAAATGTACGCCCATGGCACCTTATATTAGATGGGGCACATGGACCCCAATGATACCTTACATTAACTTCTATATCTCAGAGGTCCATACAGATCCACATGGTATACTATACTAAAACCATGGGGGCCTTATGGACCCCCAGGGTATCTTAACCTAACTTCCTACAATGGTGGTGCCTATAGACCTCATGGCACCTTAACCACTATTATAGCAGTCCCTATGGACCCCCATGGACCCTATCACCTCTTAGGGTTCCACAAGGACCCCTCATGGTCCCTGTTACTACCCTCCAAATAAATAAATGAAATACAAAAAAATTACTAAAAATGAAAAGGCACTACAGAAAAAAAAATATTACAAATAAAATAATAAAATAAAAATGAATTATTTACAAAAACCACTACATCAGTTGGGGGTGAAGTTCTACTAACTCCCACCCATGACAACCTTCATATCAGTCTTTATCTATCTACTCTTGTATATTTATCTATGTATCTCTCCTCTCTTTTTTTTCTATTTATCTATCGACTTACATTTTTCATCTATCAATCTAACTAATCTCTTTATATATTTACTCATCAATCTACAATTTTAAACCTTCATGTTTTCTGCCTAGGATATGATTCTTTTTTGGCGGTTGGCCAATCCTTGTTCCACTCTCGACGCAAAGGTCAACTTATATATACAGTCAGGTCCATAAAAATTGGGACATCGACACAATTCTAATATTTTTGGCTCTATACACTACCACAATGGATTTGAAATGAAACGAACAAGATGTGCTTTAACTGCAGACTTTCAGCTTTAATTTGAGGGTATTTACATCCAAATCAGGTGAACGGTGTAGGAATTACAACAGTTTGTATATGTGCCTCCCACTTTTTAAGGGACCAAAAGTAATGGGACAGATTAACAGTCATAAAACAAACTTTCACTTTTTAATACTTGGTTTCAAATCCTTTGCAGTCAATTACAGCCTGAAGTCTGGGACGCATAGACATCACCAGACGCTGGGTTTCATCCCTGGTGATGCTCTGCCAGACCTCTATTGCAACTGTCTTCAGTTCCTGCTTGTTCTTGGGGCATTTTCCCTTCAGTTTTGTCTTCAGCAAGTGAAATGCATGCTCAATCGGATTCAGGTCAGGTGATTGACTTGGCCATTGCATAACATTCCACTTCTTTCCCTTAAAAAACTCTTTGGTTGCTTTTGCAATATGCTTCGGGTCATTGTCCATCTGCACTGTGACCGCCGTCCAATGAGTTCTGAAGCATTTGGCTGAATATGAGCAGATAATATTGCCCGAAACACTTCAGAATTCATCCTGCTGCTTTTGTCAGCAGTCACATCATCAATAAATACAAGAGAACCAGTTCCACTGGCAGCCATACATGCCCACGCCATGACACTACCACCACCATGCTTCACTGATGAGGTGGTATGCTTTGGATCATGAGCAGTTCCTTTCCGTCTCCATACTCTTCACTTCCCATCACTCTGGTACAAGTTGATCTTAGTCTCATCTGTCCATAGGATGTTGTTCCAGAACTGTGAAGGCTTTTTTAGGTGTTGTTTGGAAAACTCTAAACTGGCCTTCCTGTTTTTGAGGCTCACCAATGGTTTACATCTTGTGGTGAACCCTCTGTATTTACTCTGGTGAAGTCTTCTCTTGATTGTTGACTTTGACACACATGCACCTTCCTCCTGGAGAGTGTTCTTGATCTGGCCAACTGTTGTGAAGGGTGTTTTCTTCACCAGGGAAATAATTCTTCGGTCATCCACCACAGTTGTTTTCTGTGGTCTTTCGGGTCTTTTGATGTTGCTGAGCTCACCGGTGCGTTCTTTCTTTTTAAGTATGTTCCAAACAGTTGATTTGGCCACACCTAATGTTTTTGCTATCTCTCTGATGGGTTTGTTTTGTTTTTTCAGCCTAATGATGGCTTGCTTCACTGATAGTGACAGCTCTTTGGATCTCATATTGAGAGTTAACAGCAACAAATGCAAATAGCACACTTGAAATGAACACTGGAGCTTGTATCTGCTCTTTGTAAATGGGATAATGAGGGAATAACACACACCTGGCCATGGAACAGCTGAGCAGCCAATTGTCCCATTACTTTTGGTCCCTTAAAAAGTGGGAGGCACATATACACATATCACATATAATAGTTGTCAAACTATGAGACGTCATCACGCTTTACGTGCCAAAGGCGCTCATCACCTGCGGGCCTCTCGTAGCGAGGCGAGCCGTTAGCACTAAAACTCGCAGCAAATGAGGCGAGCAGTCAAGGCAATGAAACACGCGGGACTTAGCCACAAAGGAATGCAGAAGGAGCTCCTGCGAGCCTCGCAAAGCGAGCTGATCACACATTGAAACACGCGGGACTTAGCCACCAAACACGCGGGACGCGGGACTTAGAAAAAAATAATACGCGACGCAGGACTTAGAAAAAAAAAATATGAGATAGGAAAAAAACAAAGTTAACGGCCGAACCGCGCAAAGCAAAAAATACGAAAAGCACGAAAAAAATATATAACAAAAACATCACACACAGCACTGGGGAACAGCCAGGACGTCTGGGAGTGAGGTGGATCTCGCCAGGTTTCAGCACTCTTCAGGCTATTGATTGCTGGATATATTACATACATTAGGCGCCATTTTACAACACTAACTTACAGAATGCGGAAGTACACAGCTACCCTAACGGATTTTACTCTCGCACGCGGCCTATTTACACTACACACTGCTCACACTTACACAGCACTCAAAACACACATTGTATGCTGCAGCAACATGAAAACAGATTGTCAGCTCTTCAGCATAATGCTTCCTGCATTTATTACTTCAAAATAGGTAAAGTATATTCCTTTATTAATGTATTGTTTAGTTCATTACCAGACACCAAACAGCATTAGCTCACTTACAATTTGATTCCCATCATTTTTTGTGTGTGTATATATATATATATATATATATACACACAATTATATATATATATATATATATATATATATATATATAGTTGTTCAGTCATGTCCGACTAAACATGACCTTATGGACAGCAACATGCCAGGCACTGATTGTGTCTGATTGTGCGTATCCATAAGGTTTTCATGGCAAAGTTACTGGATTGGGTTGCCAGTTCCTTCTTCTAGTGGACCGTGATTTCTCTGACCTCTCTGCTATGACAGAGAGAGAGAGAGATAAAGAAAGAAAGAAAGAGAAATAAGTATTTCTGTAAATGACAATTTCTCACCAGTTGAAGTACCCCAAAATATGACATCAGATATCCGGCTGTTGCTGCGTCTAATCCGAAAAAATTAGCAGAGATAACGGAGAACATGATCATGAAAATGCCTGAAAAAAAAAGGAAAAAAACATGAGATTTCGAAAACGGAACCAAAATTATATGTGGAAGCAGATAAGCTGTGACTTTAATGGCCCCCATTTCATAACGTATTCATCTTCTCAATTTGTTAATCTTTAGACCCCTCCCATATTTTGCAAACTGTGACAGAATCTGCAGATCATTTCCCTATACATTGCCACCAGAGTGATGTAGAAAATAGCAGCTGCAGTAATTGTACTGCACACTTCGCCACAGTTTGTAAGGTATAGGAGGACTTCCAGCCTAAAAATGGTGGGAATATTATGAGAAAGTTACAATGGTACAGTGTAACTTGCTTTTGCTGTGTGGCATTGTAAATTATAGGGAAGGTATAGGGAAGTAGAATACTCTACAATAATGGTGTGCAACTTGGCCCTACAATGGGTGCCAACGGTCTAGGATTTCTGTATTTTTCTGCTCGTCTATTCTGGACCCATCCATCTGGGTTCAAACAGAGAAATCCTGGACTTTTAGTGGCCCTTGTAGGATGAGTTACCCAACACGGTTGTAGAGTATACCACTACTGCCCTGTATCTGCCTCTTTGCTGCACAATAAATGTAAAGGACACTTTAAAAAAAATAAGAAGAGCACCAGCCTGAAGGTTGTGGGGAAAAAAAGTTATGTTCAGTTTAAGTGTTCTCAAAAAAAGGTCAACTTTTTTCAATTAAATGTAATAAAATGTAAAGTTGTTTATACTGATTTTCTACTTGACTATATGAACAGGACAATTATACTTCTGCTTAAAAGTTAAATAAAATATGAGACTTTTACAGCAGAAATCCTCCATTTTGAATTCTTAAGAAAAGGTCAGATTCTACTAATCTGTGACAAGACTTGGACAGCAGCCAGTTTAATTATCTCCAAATTGGGCAGCAACGCAGAATATAAGAAGGTAATTACTTCAATAACGAACGATTGCCTGGAGTTAGAATATGACTCTTTATGGTACCATAAGTGGAAATACCAGCACCTCTTTGGCAACAAATGAAAACACAAAATATATTAATTGCAGGATAATTTTACTTGGAAATTTTATGACTCATTAACTGATTTTTCAAGAACTTGTATAACCCAACTGATACACCACAGGTGTCTGTGTGAGGTGAGTGTGCGGATGAAAGGGTTAAATGGCAACTATGTGATAAAATATAACAAATATATGTTGGCAAACTTTTAGTTTCAATATAATTAGAGATAAAAAATGTAATAAAATTCGTTTTTATACGAAAAAAAAATGTGAAATGCCTCCGCTGGTCTCTGGAGGTATCCATGATATTTTGTTCAAGGTTACATGTATGAGCAGGGGATCTCTACAGGAGCAGTTTACTCGCTTCCCTCTCCTTCCTTCCTCCCCCACTCCTCACTCCACTGATAGATGAGCACACATCTTGGGCTTCAAGTTATCAATACACTGGTCAATTAGCCAAAAAACAGCCTACCCATCAATAATGATTGGAAAAACAAAACAATTTACTTGTACCTATACCTCAAGAACTATAATTAAGAGCTATCACCACTAAGAAAAATTAAACTCATACTATCTAGGGTACCCAGGAGCACCAAGCGGCCCAGGAGTGGCAAGTGGCACTCAAGCAGTTCCCATGAAGCGTCTAACCTGTTCTCTGGAGTGGCAGAGCATGACATCTAGGGCAGTGTTGTACAAGAGGTGTAAACGGGGTCGCATGTGGCCCTCAGGCTGATTTCATGAACATCCTAGCCTGTTGTCTGAAGTGAGAGAGCATGCCCTCTTCTACACATAAGCCAAACAAAATTACATCTATGACGGTGGGATTTAAGAGTTAGCTCAGTAGCCGCATGTGACCCTCAGGCACTTCCCATGAAACTCCTAGCCTGTTCTCTGAAGTGAGAGAGCATGCCCCTCTTCTATAAATAAAGCAAAAAAAAAAATGACATAGAGGGCAGTGTGTACAAGAGGTGGCCTGGGGGCCGGATTTGGACCTTAAGCATTTCCCATGGAACTTCTAGCCTGTTCTCTGAAGTGAGAGAGCATGTCCCTCTTCTACACATAAAACAAATATAATATGAAATCTAGGGCAGTCGTCAACAAGGTCAAAATAGATAATGGACTATACCTCCATTACCAGTTAATTAGTTTCCTACAAAGATTTTACCATTTTGCTTCGGGTAAATTAAAAATGGATAAAGCACCGTGAGGTCCTTTTAAGGATTCAGGGCAGCATTTAAGGCCAGTTTTGTCAAATAAGTTGCCCCTCACTGATCTAGGGTAGTCTTTGGAGGCACCACATCTATTAGCATGATTATTATCCATACCATTGCTGGTCGTTCATTTTTTATGGCAACTGTATCTATGATTAAGGATACATGACCTAAGCAAGGCCCAGTTGATATGTGCATATAAGAATTTATACCCCATCACCCATTGAATATAAAATTAGACACAGACCATTTCTTGGGAGATAACTGGCCACAGCATTTATTGGTAAACACAACATGACGTAATAACCATAACGATAAATAAATAAACATAACCCCGAGTGGAGGAGCCTGGACAGAGACAGTACACCCTACGCTTTGAGGCCTCATCCAGGGCCTACCGTGTTGGAACATCCGTACCACGGTAGGGTAGGATCTCCCCCATTTTCCACTGTGACAATATAAACAAACTTTTGATACCATATAATATATACTTCAATGATACATGCAGAACAACGAGTACTTCAGACAATAAACAAATTAATCCACAGCTTTTTTTTTTTTTTAACAGTACCACATATACATCACGTTAACAACAATACTTTAGGGATGGGTGGGCATCTGCTCCCATGGCTAGCTGGGGGCCAACTGGTGGAAATTGGCGCCAAACGCCTACCATGGCTCCACCTCCCCAAGCTAGCCACCTCCTGCCCCCATACCCGGGCCTGCCAGGTCAGGTAGTCCCTCCCTCCAACCCCCGGCAAGCCTGAGGTGGCCTACGGGCCCTTCATTTTGTCACAAATGAACAATAATACAGTGAATAAACCAAATGTTCTTGTCCGAAACCCTTAAAACGGAGAATAATCCTTACCAATTGGAAATCCTGATATCACTTTTATTATAAAAATTGCCATTACACCTGGAAATTTCAGTAAACGTGCAAGTTCACTAAAATTGAACACACCGGAGGACTTTTTCACATCTATAAAACAAAAGTTGAGGATTTAGTTGCTTTATAATATATTTAGAAGCACAGTAATAAACAATGTGATTGTTCAAGTATTTAAAAGATCAATAAAATGGCAAACTTACTATTTTCAGGTTTGGAGCCATCTTGTTTTCTTTTGGTTTGTTCAGGTATATATATTGTCACAAGTATACTGCATAAAATACTTGTAAGAAATGCGATACCAGTGGGTGTGTATAGTCTAAAAAACATAAAAAAACAATACTCAATTTCTTTTGATATATAATTAAACTCAAATGTGCTTATTTGTTAACACTTTTACCTCAGAAGACAAAAAAGGGCCTTAGTGGCCATTTTGAAATTGCTGGTTTGAGACCTACATAATGCCAGCCTATAGCAGTTATTTAAAATTATGGTCAGAAGTTGTTTCTTTCTGGGTTTCAGATATTATAAATCAACTTTTTTTTAATTTAAATGGGATTTCCCCATTTTCTACATATAGTTTTCTCTTTCTCACTCAGGTGTGGCGCCATCTTGTTTTCTTTTTGGTTTGTTCAGGTATATATATTGCATAAAATACTTGTAAGAAGTGAGATACCAGTGGTTTGTATAGTCTAAAAAGACAAAAAAAAAAAAAACAATACTCAATCTCTTGATATATAAACTCAAATGTGCTTACTTGTTAACACTTTTACCTCAGAACATAAAAGGGGCCTTCGCGGCCATTTTGAAATTGCTGGTTTCAGGCCTACAGAATTACAGGCTATAGCCGTGGTTTAAAATGATGGTCAGAAGTTGATTCTTACTGAGTTTCAGATATTATAAATCAAAAAGATGTTAATTGAAATGGGATTTCCCCATTTTCTACATATAATTCACTGTTGCGGAGTGAAAATGATGGTGACAGACAATATATGGAGAGCAAATCCTGGCTCACCCCCCAAACTATTCCTCAGAGGACAAAGGAACCCTTGTAGCCATGTACCACAGACGTCCACCAGCTTTGATTATTGTATGCAGAAAAATCCCAGTGTAAGGGAAAATGGAGTCAAGTGAACTGAATGGAGGGCATTGTGTCCCTTCTTCCTGAGGGAATAATTATTTACTGTAAATGAAACAAAAAGCCACCTATAAAAGCAGGGGTCTGGTTAATTTCACTTCAAAAATTCAAACTATTACAGAATCCGGTTGTTGGTGGGAAAATGTATTACAAAAAAAAAGGAAATAATTATAAAACAGAATGGAGTTTGGTTTGTATAGAAAACTCTTATTTGGGGCAAATTAATCTAGAAACTTAAATTAAAGGAACATTTAATGAAAATAAATGAAACAACTTCCTCTGTTATTCCTTCGTTAACTACTGTTAACTTCACCATCTGCATTATCCCATCTCTCCCTTAGTTCTCACGTCTCTCTCTCATCACTCTCCATTATTGTTATTCCTTCACTCTCTAATCACTCTCACCTAGTTATCTCCTGTCTGTCTCCTTGTTCTCTCCTCCATCTCTTATTCTGTCTCCTCCTAGCCCTGTTAACACTTCTATTTATCTATTATTCTTCACTTGTTGTATTAGTTTTCTCTTCCTCTGTCTCTCACTCATGAGCTCTCTCTTGTATTCTCTCACCTTCTCCCTCTTCTTTTCATACCCTCTCACTCTCTTGAAGGACCCCCAGGGCGGAACCAGTGAGCTGGTATCCGCAGTGGGGTTCCCTTGACTTGGTGGAACCAAGTGCCGGCCAAGGAGGTGGGTCCCGGGAGAGAGGTTGCGGTGGCTCCACCCCCCTAGGCCAGTGCGGGCGCCATCTTGCCTCACTCCGCGGCAGGCATGGAAGCAGGCACCCACCCTCCCCTTTATAAAAGCATTTGAGATTGTTACGTTTTTATATATTTAAAAAAAAAAGAATAAAAAATTTAAATAAGTCAATACTCAGTAAGATTTTGTTGCTCACGTGGTGAGCCTATGGTTTGTTTGTGTATGTGGTTTGTTGCAGCAGAGTTTTACATAGTTCGGTTGGGCTGGGTGGGGGAGTTGCCCGGGCCAATGGTGAGAATGAGCCGTCCCTACCCCTGGGAAGGTGTGACGACGGCACAGAGGTTGACCTCTTGAGCGTGGACTCAAGGGATGGGGTTACTGCCAAGCCCAGGGCTCCTCCCCCGTTGTAGCGGATTTATCTAAAGACGTTTTTATGTTAATAAAACTCGCTGTGACCAGTTGTACCTCCAACAGTTGTGTTGTGTCTTTTTTTTAGGGGGGCAGGGACTTTGGGTCTTACCAGGTCATGCTCCATTTCATCCATCATACTTTTCTAACTCCCTATCTTTCTAATTTGTCTTTCCTGCTTCCTCTATTACTTTATTCTCCTTTTTTATTGCCCCCCTCACTTTTTTCTCTCAGTCCTTCTGTTCCTTTCCTTTGTTCCTGTATTCTCTTTCTTGCGGTCTCTCTCACTGCCTCTCTTTTCACTTTTATAATCAGAAACAAACTGACTTTGCTTATGTGCCCTTCAAACAGGAGTCTTGGAAGTTGAAAATTAAACGAATATGGAAGGTTCCTGTATTTTAATGTGTATATATTTACTTTTATGTGCTTTATCTTATTAAGAAGTGCTTATAAGCTCTGTTTTTACTGCCTAACATCAAACAAACAGTCGCTATATGGGTCTGCCCACTGCAGTGTATGCAGGAAAAGAGCCTGTAGAGCTGATTATTCAGTGTAGTGTCCTAGCCTATCAGAGACCACGTCATATTGCAGAAAGGGGTAACATAGTGGATCTTAATTGTAGAGCAAATGTCTGTATTACTGTATATAATGTTTACTAAAAAGGCATTTTTTCTTTTTTTTTTACTGTATAAAATTATTTTGCTCCTAAAAAATGCATGAAGTCACCAAAACTGCTCTGTACCATGAGGTAGAGGCATGGAAATCATGTCAGAAAGCTGTAATGTTTTAAAATGATCAAACTGACGTAGATGTCGTTTTTAGTTATTGCTAACAAAGAACTGAATAGATAATGATAATTGTGACATGACTACATTGGGAAGATTGATTACCTCTCGCTTATGAGATTGTGGGTTAAAATCCCAATGCTTCCCATTTATATTATTACTAGCGACTTGCCCGGCAAAAATGACGGGGCAATCCAATTTTTTTTTTATCCATTCTTTTTATTATTGAAGACAGGGTAACAATATAACATTGCATAGAGTGAAAGGAGAAAGAAGAGAACAACAGGGCAGTCGGGTTATACAGCAACACAATTCCCCAGCATCTTAAAGAAGAGACTGCATGCTATTTTTCATAATAACCTTACTAGTACATTACTTCATTATTATCCTGTGCCCTGTCTATCCCTCTATGTCTTCAAACATATACTGAAAAATATTTACATCAACTATGTCAACCTAGAGGTGTAGGGGAAAGAAAGAAGGGGAGGGGGGGAAATACCTGGCGTACTCTTCCAGTGCCGTACCGGCTGAAATTCTACTGGTATGAGTGGTCATCCAGGCTTCCCCACAACCGCCATCCTTCGGCAAGAGCTTCATTCACTGCTGTCCTAGTCATATCCCAACCTTAATGCTGTGGGCCGAGGTCAGCCATGGAGTCCAAATATTTTGGAATAGGGGGACCGTGTTCTGCAGGACATGGGACAGTCTCTCGTTTACCGTAACATAGTTCATTTTCAAAATGATCTCTCTGGAGGACAGTGTTACAGCTTTCCAGTTTTTTGCAATAGAACTTTTGGTGGCGAGAGCCATGAATTGCCATAATTTGTTTTGGCCTTTAGAGAGACTGGGTCCATGAACCCCCAGAAGACAGGTCTCAATCTCTGGCCCCAACTTGGTTTCTGTTGCTTGTGAGAATAAGTCAGTCATCTCTTTCCACACCTTCTGCACTAATGGACACGTCCACCATATATGTAAAAAGTCTGCCCTAGCTTTGCACCCTCTAAAACAGTCCTCGCTAAGACTATTATTAAGCCTGGACATTAGATAGGGAGTATAATAGGTCCTGTGCAAAACTTTGACTGAGGTCTCAAGTAGGCTATATGTAAATGATCCTTTTGTTAAGTTGGTACAAATTTCTCTCCAAGTTGCTCCATCTAGCTCCCTACCTAGGTCTTTCTCCCATTGGAGCATATATTTCAGCTTCTGTTTGTTCAGAGAGTCATTCAGAAAAGAATATAGAGACCCAAGGAGGCCCTTGATAGAGGGCAATTTTGCACATATAGTCGACCACCAGGAATGTTGAGGGGTCCCATGTACCCGGGTTAGTGAGGATATCCAATGTCAAATTTTTCTGTAATTCCAGAGTTCACTCTCTGGTATGTGATATTTAGTGATAATGAAGGTGTGGGATAGTAGAGCATCGTCTGAAAACCGATAGGAGGGCAGCCAAGCCGCCAACCGACTTAAGCCTAGCCCAAGCCGCTAAAGTTGAAGATATTATGGGGTTACAGTTTCACTGCCTGACGCCTGAGGGGTGCACATCCCAGACTATAGTATCCCAAGAGTGAGGTCTCATTTGCCAATTTTCCACAAAGGTCCAAAGCGGTTGTAGCTTACCCGAATGAGCCAGTGGGATAAACGCGAGCTGCGCCGCTCTGAGATAAAGTCTCAAGTTCGGAAATGAGAGTCCCCCCTGAGACCTCCGCCGGAACATAGTCTTTCTTGCTATACGCGGCGACCTACCTTCGCCATATAAAATTGAAAATAGAAGCCTGAAGTTTATCTAGTTCATTCATATCTAGCGGGACTGGGAGAGTTCTAAATAAATACAGTTAACTTGGCAAAACCGTCATTTTTACCGAATTTATCCGCCCTGTCCATGAGATATGGTATTTCGCCCATTGTCGCATTTCTTCCATTAATTGTTTAAATAAGGGTGGGAAGTTGGCCTTATATATTTCCGACAGCTTCCTGGTGATTCTAACCCCCAAGTATTTAATAGAGTTTTTGGGCCATTGAAATCAAAACTCCGCTTTCAAAGCCCCCAGGACCACATGTGGTATGCCAACTCCCAAGGCCTCAGTCTTTTCAACATTAATTTGTAGGCCCGACAGGGCGCCAAATCCGCCTAGAGTTGACAACAAAGAGGGAATCGACATTGATGGTTCCGTTAGTGTGCAAAGAAGGTCATCCGCAATGAGCAAACATTTCAAGTCGTGAAGCCCCACCCGCATTTCCTTTATCTCAGTGTTGCATCTAATCTTTTGAGCCAAAGGCTCAATCGCCAGCGCAAATAGCAGTGGAGATAGTGGGCATCCCTGCCGGTTCCCCCTTTTGGATGGCTATAGAGATGTTCTCCGATCCCGGGAGTTTCAGGCAGGCCTGCGGATTTTTGTACAGTGTTCTGATGAGTTGCACGAATGTCCCTTCAAAGACGAATTTGGCCAGCACTGCGTACAGATAAGACCACTCCATTGTGTCAAAGGCTTTTTCCATATCGAGGGCTAACACACAGAGGGGGGACTTGCTCTGGAAGGCCAAATGATGACATTCATAATTCTCCTGATGTTATCCGCTGTCTGCTGATGTTGAACGAAACCTGTTTGATCCTTGTGGATCAGATCTGGTAGGAATCCCGAGATCCTATCTGCAATAATTTTGGCTAGCAGTTTAAGGTCCCCATTTATAAGGGATATAGGCCGATAATTTGTCAAGTCTAGTGGGTCCATGCCTTCTTTGGAAAAGACAATTAAGTCCGCCCTGTTTAGCTCCGGGGGCATCGGTTCCCCGTTTAGTATGGAGTTTAACAGTTGTCAGAGATATGGTGCTAGAATATGCACAAAATACTTGTAGTAAGAGTTGGTAAAGCAGTCGGAGCCGGGGGCCTTCCCTGGTTTCAAGTTGCTGATGGCTTTTAATATCTCCTCTACTGTTATGTCTGAGTTAAGTATAGCCGCGTTCGGATCTGAGACTTTGGGAAGGTCGCATGAATCTAGGTAAGACCTGAGAAGATTCGCCTTCGGTTGCAGCTTCATGGAGTAGATCGAGCTATAGAAATCCGCAAACGTTCGCTTGATGCCATTTTGGCTAACTATTTTCTGCCCCTTTGCAGTTCTGATCCGCAGTATCTTAGACTCAGTTATCTTAGACCGCAGCTTCCTAGCTAATAAGGAGTCTGGCTTGTTGGCTTTGGAGTAGAATAGATGCTTGGTTTGTCTAAGGGCTTTTTCCGTTTTGTGGGAGAGTACTGCGACTAACTCTAGCCGACACTGATCTATCATCTGGCGAAAGCTGGAAGAGGGGCATGATTGGTTCCTTGACTCTAATCCTGCAGCTTAGTGGTAAGTTCCTGCTCTTGGAGTTTACGTTGCAGGAGTCTCGGATAAAGGCCTTGTGGGCCATCCATACCCAGCCTATGTTCGAGTTACCTGTCCTATTGCACTCAAAGTAAAGGTGGAGATCCATTTCAATTTGTTCTGACAGCTCTGGATGAGCGAGTAAGAGCTTGTTTAGTTTCCAAGCATACAGTGTGGATATATTCAACCCTAGATCAATGTCTATGCTCACCGCTGCGTGATCCGACCAGGGGCATACCCGTATTTCCGCCCTCTTTGATCGATCAAACAATGACGAAGCTATCAAGAAGGTATCGATCAGCGAATAAGATGCGTGGGTGTGGAAATAATATGTATAGTACCTTCTGTGTGGGCGGTGCCCCCTCCAGGCGTCCACCAGGCCCAAACCGTCTAGAGCCTTCTTAATTTGTCTTAATTTCTTAGAATACCGATCTGTGGCCTGCATACCCGAGCAGTCCAGGGCTTGATCAAAGGTAATGTTGAAATCCCCTCCCATCACCATCGTGTTGCCAGAGTGAGGCTCCAAAAGCCTCAGGATATGCAGTAGTGATTTATGCGGTGCATTGGTGGGCGCATAAAAGGAGATGAGGGATATCTTAGTCTCCAGGACTGTTCCTTGGAGTATTACATAGTGTCCATCTTTATCCACTACTTTAGACTCTAACTGGAAGGGGAAGTTGCGATGGATCAGTATCGAGGCCTGCGCTTTCTTGGTAACTTGGGTAGAGGAATACCAGGTGGGATAATCTCTGCCAAGATAATTTGGTATATGATTGCGAGCAAAATGCGTTTCCTGCATGAATATAATCGATGGCTTAAAATCTTTGTAGTATATAAAGGCCTTCCTTCTTTTGAACTGGGAATTAAAGCCCTTCATGTTGTGAGTCACAAAGGTAAAGTTAGCGTCCGCCGGTCTAGCCATTACGAGTATATAGTGTGGGGCAATACAATTTGAAGCCAGGGGAATGCTGTTTGACACACAATGTAAACCTTTTTGTACTGTGAGGACCTTCGGCGCTCATGGCGAGCCTCTTGTCTCGTCTATTTTTGCTCCTCTGAGCACCTTCGTCACTCATTATAAAGAGAGATATATATTCATCAATATTTACTTAATAATGAATTAATTATTTCTTGAATAAATTAATATACTTTACCTATTTGTAATTAATATATTCACTATATTCAGCAATCAATAGTCTGAAGAGCTAACAGTTGGTGCTCTGATGATAAAGTGTAATGAATGTCCCAACTGTGCATTCTAAATGGTTGGTGTGCGCAAGGGAAATCCGTTGGTGTAGTTGTGTAAAGCGCCATTGTAGATTGGTAATTTTATTAATGTGTTACGTGTCTCTCAAGCGTTTTCCGTATTTTGTAGTAGTGTATTTTGTATTTTGTTCGTTGATGTGTGAAAGTGCTACGCATTTGGCAGTGTTTTGCGCTGTCCAGAGTCTTGAAGCCTCGTGTTAATTTTTTTCAGTGGCCATATTTTTTCTCGCTTAGGCGAGTTTTGTGTGGCGAAAGTTGTCAAAATCGCATTTAAATCGTGTTGCCCCTCCCTCCCAGACGTCCTGGCTGTACCCCGTGCTGTGGGTGATGTATTTGTTGTATTTATTTTTGCTCTGTTGTATTTTTTTTTTAAGTCCTGCGTCTCATAAAGCGCCATGGTAAAGCGCTACGTGTTTGTCAGTGTTTTGCGCGGTCCGGGGCCGTGTAGCCTCATTTTCGGTTTCTTTCAGTGGCCATTTTATTTCTTGCTTAGGCGATTTTCGTGTGGTGAAAGTCGTCAAAATCAGCTTAAATTCACGTTGCACCTCACTCCCAGACGTCCTGCCTGTTCCCCCGTGCTGAGGGTGATATTTTTGTATTTATTTGTATTTTCTTTGTGTTTTTGGATGTTCGCGGTTCAGCCGTTAACTTCGTATTTTTGCCATCTCGTATTTTTTTTTTTAAAGTCCTGCGTCTTGTATTCTTTTTTCTAAGTCCCGCATTTGTCAAGTGCTTGAAGGCTAATGTGATTGCGCATTTAATAAGTGTTTTGTGGCTAAGTCCCGCGTGTTTAATTGCCTTAACTGCTCGCCTCGCTACACGAGGCTCGCAGGCAATGAGTGCCTTCGTCACGCGTTAACGGCTCGCCTGCGGCGCTGATCGCCTAACTCGCAAAGTGTGACGACGTCTCGTAGTTTGACAGCTATTAAATGTGATTTTTATCTGGTTCATATTATTATTTTAAAAAACAATTACCCATGCGTGGCTCATGTTCCCCTTTACATTTTAAAGCTGTTTTCTGTAATATAGTCTCTAAGGGGTTGAGTATATATACACTGTTTATATATATATATATAAATACACACATACACACAAACACTAGCGACTTGCCCATCAAAAATGACGGCAATAAAATTGTAAGGCATGGCAATGCTGTTTACCACACAATGTAATGCTTTTGCTCCTGTGTGGTGTCATGCTTTGCCACGATCACCTTTGGCGCTCATAGCGAAGACAGTTATGAATGTACATTGTACCAAAAAAAAAAAAAAATGTGAGTACAGTGAATTAATGAAGTAAAATTAATTAATAAATGAATATACTTTACCTGTTTATATGTAATATGCAGCAATCAATATGCTGAAGAGCTAACAATCTATTTTTATTTTCCTGCATCTGAAAATGTACAGTTGGACTGTTGATCACCTGAAGAGAAAGTGTCAGCAATGTGCCAAGTGTGCAGTGTAAACAGGCTGCGTGCGTGAGGGCAAACTGTGTGATTAGGCGGGTAAAGCTCCATTTTAGAATCCTAATGTTATTAGTTGCAAGTTAGTGTTGTAAAATGGTGTTTTTTTTCTATGTGTTACTTAGCTAGCGAGCATTTTCTGTCCGTTTTAATGGTATATTTTGTATCTTGTACGTTCCTGTGTAACTCGTATGTGCTTGGTGGTGATTTTCGCGGGTGTGTCTCCTTTAGCCTCGTTTTCATCAGCCATTCTTTGTCGCGTAGCCGATTTTCAAGTGCCGAAACTTCTTAAATGCGACTTAAATTGGCGTGCAACCTCACTCCCAGACGTCTTCGGCCGGTTCGGCCGTTATTTTTGCGACGTTGTATAATTGCTTTCTAAGCTCTGCGGGTTGTAATTCTTGTTTTTAAAAGTCGTACGTCCTTGTTGCCGTTTTGCACGCCTCGGGGTGGTGTAGCCTCATTTTCCTTATTTATTCAGCTGCCATTTTTGTAGCTTAGCCGATTTTCAAGTGCCGAAACTTCTTAAATGCAACTTAAATTGGTGTGCAACCTCACTCCCAGACATCCTGGCTGTCCTCCCATGCTGTGTGTGATTTTTTTTTTATCACACACAGTGTAACGGAACCCATCACTGTTTTAAACTGTTTTATGATTATTATGGTTAAAATATGATCCTACTATATATATGTTGGTTGATGTTCTACAGAATATATTGGCTCAGAATATTAGCCAGACGTTTGCAGACCTAGGCTAATAGATAATCCTGTTACAGAGATTCAAGAGATAAGAAAGTTGTAAAGGATCCTTGCATTTTTCAAAGTGTTTTAATTCTCTGATAAGAACAAAGAGGTGTAATTGAATCAGTGTCTGATTGTATCAAAGTTGCCAGGGAGGGGTGACCCACCTATTGTTCTCTTTATGGGTATTGTGCAGCCAAATATGGGGGATGTGGATTGCCTGTAAGAAGAGATGTATAAATATTTCTGCAATAACAAAATAAAGTCAGTATTCATTTGACTCCCAAATTGTGTGTCGTCCAATATGGGAGGTCGGGAATGGTGAAACTGTAGGGCCTCGTGGGTATTTTATCGTATACCAGCGGAGATTTTGGACTGCGGGTCCCAGCTCCGTTACATTTGTTGGCAAGTGGTGGAATTGTTCCCACGGTCAGAAGGACAGCTACAGGAGACACCATTCCGTGGAGTACAAATTGAGGGCAACGCTAGTATCCGTACAGCGCCCCTGGCTACAGCAGGATGGAACCGGCTAGTTTTCGGACAGCGTTCCATGATGAGGATGAGAAGGAGGCCGCAGACTACAGGGAAACAGACAGAAAGGAACTCATGGTTACAGTACCTCGTATTACCCCACAGAATGAGTTTAGAAGAGAACTCCAAAGCAGACTGGCCTTTTTCCCAGATACGCTTCCCATAAAAACCTTGGAATGGTTAATGACAGATGTCCACAAATGCATAATGGAAAAGATGCGGGCACGGGAGCGGTCCATCTTGGGAGCTGCTAACCCACCTCCCACCATTAACCCCGCCCCAGCACTGCGTCCGGGTGGTGGGAACTACCAAACCCCTCCACAGTACATCAGGTGCCACACGTGTAACCAGCAGGGCCACATGCAGAGAGACTGTCGCAGAAACAGAAACCGCTCCACGTGGAATACTCCAACTAATTCCACCCCCCAGCGGCAGTGTGTACCCCAGGGGGCAGAAGGTGTCGTCCTTTCCCCCCAGCGGCAGTGTGAACCCCAGGGGGCAGAAGGTGTCGTCCTTTCCCCCCAGCGGCAGTGTGAACCCCAGGGGGCAGAAGGTGTCGTCCTTTCCCCCCAGCGGCAGTGTGAACCCCAGGGGGCAGAAGGTGTCGTCCTTCCCCCTCAGCGGCAGTGTGTACCCCAGGGAGCTGAAGGTGTCGTCCTTCCTTCCCAGCGGCAGTGTGTACCCCAGGGAGCAGAAGGGGCCGTCCTTCCTCCCCAGCGGCAGTGTGAACCCCAGGGGGCAGAAGGTGTCGTCCTTCCCCCTCAGCGGCAGTGTGTACCCCAGGGAGCTGAAGGTGTCGTCCTTCCTTCCCAGCGGCAGTGTGTACCCCAGGGAGCTGAAGGTGTCGGCCTTCCCCCCCAGCGTCAGTGTGTACCCCAGGGAGCAGAAGGGGCCGTCCTTCCTCCCCAGCGGCAGTGTGAACCCCAGGGGGCAGAAGGTGTCGTCCTTTCCCCCCAGCGGCAGTGTGAACCCCAGGGGGCAGAAGGTGTCGTCCTTCCCCCCCAGCGGCAGTGTGTACCCCAGGGAGCAGAAGGTGTCGACCTTCCTCCACAGCGGCAGTGGGTACCCCAGGGGGCCAAAGGTGTCATCCTTCCCCCCCAGCGGCAGTGTGAAACACAGGGGGCAGAACGTGTCATCCTTCCCCCCCAGCGACAGTTTACCCTAACCAGGGGAGACACCAATCTCCCAGACGGCGCAGATGGGACCGTGGTCTCTGTGCCCACAGCTTGTCCAGATCCCCAACTACCGTCACTGGGACAACCGGAGGAGGGGGTAAGTAAAAACTCCCCTCCCCAGCTAACTTCTAATGTGGCCCCAGGGTTAACAGAGGAAATGTTAACCCCCACTGACCCCCAGGTTTCCCTGGCTACTGAGCCGGAATATGTTCCAAGTACCCCAGCAGAAGAGCTGACAGCGGGGCAGAGTGCAGTCGGCCTCTGCCCTCCCTTTGTCCCTGGTACAGAGCAGGAGGTCCTGCAGGTTATACCAGCAGAAGAGCTGGCATCAGGGCAGAGTGCCGCTGGCCTCTGCCCCTCAAGTCCCCTCAGCGTGTTGCCCCCTCACCACAGCAAAATATCCAGGTGCCTGGTTAGACTTCCCCCCAAAGGAGAGATGTGTGACGAAATGCCCTTCGCCACCTTGGCTTGGAGAGGACTGTTTGCCAGCCTCCTGCCCTGCGACTATGGCCCTGGTACATATTGCCCTTTGGAACCAGTGTTCGGCCATACCAGAGTGTAAGTCACTCATTCTGGCCCTTTACATACAGGGGGGTCATTCTGTACTTGCCCTGTGTGAACCATGATACCCCAGATAACTGTGCCATGAAGCCCATTCATATAATGAAAGACTATGGGAAAGACTTTAGCTACATGGCAATTGAACTGTGTGAAGAGGATCTGAGCGCTATTCAGTGGTTTTGTGCGCTCAGATCCCAGCTACCTGGGGATATGGGAAATGTGAGTAAATGTGAGTTGCAGTAATACTGATGGGTTGTCAAACTAGAGAATTGACCAACAAATACTTTTGTCCGGACATCCCCAGGCCGATCCGTTGGGATCAGACCGTGTATGCCGGCTTATGGTCACGGGGGAGGTGTGTAACGGAACCCATCACTGTTTTAAACTGTTTTATGATTATTATGGTTAAAATATGATCCTACTATATATATGTTGGTTGATGTTCTACAGAATATATTGGCTCAGAATATTAGCCAGACGTTTGCAGGCCTAGGCTAATAGATAATCCTGTTACAGAGATTCAAGAGATAAGAAAGTTGTAAAGGATCCTTGCATTTTTCAAAGTGTTTTAATTCTCTGATAAGAACAAAGAGGTGTAATTGAATCAGTGTCTGATTGTATCAAAGTTGCCAGGGAGGGGTGACCCACCTATTGTTCTCTTTATGGGTATTGTGCAGCCAAATATGGGGGATGTGGATTGCCTGTAAGAAGAGATGTATAAATATTTCTGCAATAACAAAATAAAGTCAGTATTCATTTGACTCCCAAATTGTGTGTCGTCCAATATGGGAGGTCGGGAATGGTGAAACTGTAGGGCCTCGTGGGTATTTTATCGTATACCAGCGGAGATTTTGGACTGCGGGTCCCAGCTCCGTTACACACAGCATGGGAGTCCTGTGGCTCTTTTCTTTTTTGTCAAAGTCCCGCTTTTGTGGGTTGTTTTTTTACCGAGTTTGAGGCGCCGTAGAGCCTCCACCACCAGCTCATTGCAGTTTATGTCCACCTCCGCTTCGCGGGAAGTCCGCATTTGCCTTCGCCTCATTGCAGCTGACGTGGGAGCCACCACCTCCGCAAATACGGCCCTCGCTTTGCGAGGTCGCATTTGTGGCCTGAACTGCGTCTCTCGCTTTGCGAGGGATGCAGTTCTGCGAGCTCGCATTGCGAGCTCGCAAAGCGTGACGACAACTCGCATTCATTCACACGAATGAATATATAGAGAGATAGATACGGTAGATAGATAGATAGATAGCTCAATAGGTGAAACATAACAACACAACTAATATAGGCAATGCAACACTTCCTCTTTGTACAACTAAAACTAATTTGTACTACAGACCAATACATGTCATTATGTATACTGCCGAATCAGATATTAAAAACAATTTAAAAAAGGAAACACTTTTTCCATGTGCTTTTTAATCTTCTGATGGTGCAGAGCAGATCTGATGATCATCTTTTAAGCACGAACAAGCCTTGAAAGTTGAAATTTAAAAAATAGTTCTCTGGCAGAACCCCATATTTTATAGCTTTATATAAAACTGGCAACATTTAGGGTTCCTCTAATTTTTTTATCTGTTCCTCAGCAAAGCATATGATAAACATTGGGACTCCAGTATCTCTTTAAAGATAAACTGTGGGACAAAACAACTAAAGATAAATTTACAATACATTTTTTTTCTAGACTAAGTTTTAGTAAACAAAATGTAAATGTGAGACATCAATAGATCCAATATCACAGACCCCAACTATCTACAATAGTGCGGAGTGGGAAGACAAATGGAGTTGCATTCTTGTTGCATGATGCCGAATAACAAAATAATCTTTCTTTTCATCAGAAAAAACAAGAAAAGGCTTCTGGTGGGCACTGAACTGTGTGCAGAATAATAACCCCTCTCATATGGACTTGTGAACGGAGGCACCACCAACAATACTGAACTGTTACAGCTAAAATATCACATCATGCAGGGAATTCATAGGCTGATTGGCGATGGGAGCCAAGTGATGACATCATCATATGGAGCACGCTACATAGCAACTGCGATCAGTGTCATTATGAGTTCAGCGATAAAAATGTGTCTATTTCTTTAAATAACCACTGTAGTTTGGGAAAAAACGTAATGTTTGTGACGCATGTAGCCCACTTAACAATATTGCTGTTGTCATGTCCGACTCTCCGTGATCCTATGGAGCACATCGTCCCAACCCATCTTTCAACCACTGCATCTCTGACCTCCCTCAAGCTCATGTCCATTGCTTCAATGGCCTCATCTATCTCTGCTGTTCCCTTCTTCGTGAGCCTTCAACATCAGTAGCTGTCTAAGCATTTTTCTAAAGAAAAAATAAAATTAGCAGACCCTGCTGGTGTTACTATGGGCTTCCACCTTGGACTGCTAGTTGACCCGTAGGGTTATCCTACTGGAACTTCTTCATCTATCAAGACCTATTGTCAAATGGATATTTATTGAGTCAGTCTTTTAGCAGGATTGAATAGGGATGTAATCTGAATCCAAGGTCCCTTCAAAACATATTCCACACGTCTAAACTTAAGAATGAAAGCAACAATCTACCTCCATTGAAACAAATTTGCATAAAATAATACAAAAAATAAAAATTTGTAATTATGCATTTTAAACTTCCTAAATCAATCTGACCCTTATCATTAAGTTTCTCATAAAAGTATGTAAGAAGTATTATCTTGCATTGATCCCTTAAGGAATTCACTGGTAGAGGATCAGCTTTCAAGACACTAACACTTCTGTATATACATTGTTTCTTCTTATCTAGCTATTTTGGTGTAATGGGAGTTTGTAGCTGTCACGACCGCCAGCTTTGGGGGACCTCGCTCACCCCAAATCTCTCTCTCTTTCTACGGTCGCAACTTTTTGTTCAGATCTCGATACCAGCAGACACTTCAGATGACAGCATCATTACTGCAGAGACATGCACCTCAGACCCCTATTCTTAGGGTCTAAGAATCACACACCATGTACCTTGGATTAGTACAAGCAGACTCTGACACCACCTGTGTTTAGTGTGTCCAAAGTCAGACTGGCCACTTCTTTATTGTTACAGAGATATATATAAACACAAAAAGATTACAAAAAACACCAGACCTTCCCCAGTTCTAGCCCATCCTCCTAGGCAAATAGCTTGCTATCCCCCCTCACCCACATGATTTCCAGATGTATAGAGGCATCTGGCTTTCTTCTAATTACACCTTTTTTTCTCCTCTTACAGAGCCATAAAACTAGTTCCCCCTTTCATGAATAAAGCCAGAGCCTTCAAACGTGGCCGATTGCAGGGCCATAAAGATTCTATAGAAGATTAATCCTTTGTCACATAAGTGACTGCAGTATTTTTTAGATAATTCTAGCATCCTAGGGCCTACTTCTATCACAGATGCATTATTACAGTGCATATAAAATGATCTAGTAACCACCAAATGAACTATTGTAGTTCAGTCCCCAACAACAAGTTTCTGGTCCGTTGTAATAGTTCTTGACATTAACACCCAGTGTGCCAGCATTCCAAATAGCAGAGTTACTTGTGGGTTGCAAGGGGTCCCATCATGGCCCCAAATCGTTCATGACAGTAGCTATAGTACCTATCAGAGGCAGGTAAGGGAGATGGGAGTGTTTGCTATACCACTGGAGCTCTTGGTACTTGAGGCCCCCCATGCAAGCTCTGAAGTGGGTAGCTTGCAAAAATAACTGCAAGTCCTGTCCTGCACAAATGTAAATGTGCCTCACAAAAACAACCTCCAAATTATCTTTCAATTTATAAGTCAGACTACCGGCACATCAAGCCTTTTATCTGAAAATGTTTCCAGCAATTAAATTTCAACATTCAAGGCTCCTTCATACTTAAAATACGTCTGACATCACCAGATCTGCTCTACACCTTAAGAAGATTAATGATATTGCTGCTAATCTCGGATTCTGCAGTATACATAATGACACGCATCAGCCAGTAGCACACATTAGATTTAGCTGTACAAAGAGGACGTGTTGCACTTCCTATATTAGTTATGTTGTTATTTCTCACCTATTGCAACCTTCATTTATTTTTATTTTTTTTAACTAAAAATCTGTTATTTTTGCAAAGAAAAATTAAAATACAGGAGAATAGTGTCCCTTTAAAGGAACTCTGTCATCTCAAGAGTAGGTTGATTTCATTTTAAAGAGCATTAAAAACTGGCTATAAATTGTACTAGCAGTTTTTCTCTATAGAAAGAGATTTCTGAAATATTTAGAATTGATATTGTGGCTCATGTATACTAATGTCCTGCTCAATATGCTAATGTGTGGCGCTGTATGCTAATGTGTGGCACAGTATGCAAATGTGTGGCTCAGTATGCTAATGTGAGGCACAGTATACGAATGTCCTGCTCAATATGCTAATGTGCGGCTCAGTATGCTAATGTGCGGCACAGTATGCTAATGTGCGGCACAGTATGCTAATGTGCGGCACAGTATGCTATTGTGCGTCTCAGTATGCTAATGTGCGGCACAGTATGCTATTGTGAGGCTCAGTATGCTAATGTGCATCACAGTATGCTATTGTGAGGCTCAGTATGCTAATGTGTGGCACAGTATGCTAATGTGCGGCACACTATGCTAATGGGTGGCTCGGAGTGATATGGGTGGGAGAGAGGTCTCACTGCCAGATAACATTGCAGACACCAAAGAATGACAAGCAGACAGTAATCCTAATTAGCAATCAAAGCAGCAAACTAATATGCACAAGCCGCTCATTACCTATAAATGCAGCAACAACAGCATGGTATTTCCCAGGATTGATTCACTTTAGAAAATATTGGATAACACAATATATAGATAGTTTTCATGGTCTTTAAGAATAACCATAAAAAAGAACAACGTGATTTTGGGGTGGTAGAGTCAATTTTACTATTTTGGGTGGAAGCTGAAAAGAGCTATTAAATAGTCCAACATTTTTTAGCAGTCTTTTGAAGTTTTGGTATTTTATTCTATTATTTTTCAAAATCCTTTCATGCTTTTGGTGCCGGCTTTGAATAGTGTGCTCTCTGACCAAATACCCTTTTTATGGCGACCTCCTGATTTTTATTATGTTCTGCTATAACATTCCTACTTCAGACGCCCCATCTGTCTTTTTCCCACTTACGCCCTGCAGGCAGCTCCAGATGTCGGACAATATAAAGCGCTATATATTACCCACATCTCTAGTATATGAATTTATTTTTATATGGAATCACACTTGCAATTAAAAGATATAAAGTAGACTGTGCTGAAAAAAAAAAAATATATATAGTGGAGTAGATCTATAAATATATTTTTTTTATATATTAATGGATAAAGGGACATAGATCTTACTAGGTATATAATATACCTGTGTATCTATTTACTTTTATGTACTTTCTTTTATTAGGAAGTGCTTATAAGCTCTGTATTTACGGCCTAAATAGTCCCTGTAGGGGTCTGCCCACTGCAGCATATGCAGACACAGACTCTGTAGGGCTGGATGTGCAGTGTAGTGTCCTAGCCTATATGGGACAATTTCTCAGCACTTTGTTGTAGAATGTTGCTAAGAGATAAGACACTGCACAATCAGTATTACATGGTCAGTGTCTTCATGAGCTGCAGAGGGCAGGCTCAAGCTGGTAATATTGTTTTGATTTTAGTAAAAACACAGCAGAGAGAGACGGAAAAGGGAGAGAACGGGAATGTATGGGAGAGAGGGAGTGAGAGAGGGAAAGAGGGAGAGAAAGGAGATGTATAAGAGAGAGGGAGTGAGAGAGAAAGGGAATTTATGGGAGACAGAGGGAGATAATGCAAGGGGGGAGAAATGATGATAGTAAGAGTGAAAGAAAGAAAAAGAAGAGCGAGACAAGACAGGGAGAGGAAGTGAGAGAGGGACAGAGGCAAGGAAAGCCAGTCAGAGAATGGGAGCTAGTGATAGTGAAAGTGAGGCGCCACGCTGGTGTACGCGCGCTGCCCTGGGCCCTTTGATGTACAGATTTCAGGACATTTCTGCTTTCAGCCAGTTTGGAGGAGATCTGTAAACCAAATAGTGAATGAAGTGCAACACGTGGAGGGATCTGCTCTCTAACCAGCTCCTACCGGACCAGCACCCAGAGGCCAACAAGCAGAAAAACTGGCCCTGTACGTGTTAGAGACATCAGTCACGAATCGCCAGATCTTGCTGCAAAATGTATTGAATTCCAATATGTCTGATGTAATGTAATGTCTTGTACAGATATAAAAGGATCCGGGGCAGACCGGTCCGGGCCAGTATCAGAACACATTGTCAGGATGCCTTGTTTGAATACAGACGAGATAACCAGTGGGTCAATATTTTTTTTTACTTTTCATACTAGCCTGAAAACCTGGCCTGTCTTTCGCACTGGAGTTGGAGATGTCTAGTGGTTTAGTTACGTGGTTTGATGTTACTGGGCTACCAATCAAACCAAATAATAATAATAGGACGGAGGAGTTTCTCTATAGGGAGGTTATTTTTTACAATCAAAATATCAAAGAATCTTTCCATTTGGGTTTTAGTACAAGAAAACATATCAAGTACGTATCAAATACATAATTACATTGTAACCTTTAACGTTTTCAATAGATAAGACAATTAGGGAGTTACACAAATAATCACAAAGCCAAAGAGGTCCGTTAGCAGTTAGAGACAGGTATAAGTAATATAGTCCCAATAACCTAGGCCGCCCTTGAGTCTCTATCTGTGTTGACTTATATAGAAAGTACTGCTTGCCGCATGTTATTAATAGCAGTTTGCGGAGGCTGCCATGTTTCTCACAATGCTTAGTATATTCATACTAGTAACCTGCCTGTCATAAATGATGGTATCATTGTTCAATTTTCTGTTCTGTCTCTCTCTGTGCTGTATCTCTTTATGTGTCCTCTGTCTCTCTCTGTGCGCCCTCTCTCTGTGCTTTCTGTTTCTATCTCTGTGCCCTCTCACTTGCGCTCTGCGTGCTGTCTGTCTCTCTCCCGCGCATGCACAAATACAACATAATTTAGAGTTAGCAGCTTGTGAGTAACGCCTGAGCAGAATGCATCTCACAGGCGTTACTCACAACTGAAAACTATTAAAGTGGATAATCTATATAAACTGACACTCTTAGCTCTGAGAGAAGACAACAGGAGCAACAATGGAAAGTGTGACATGGTCAGGGATTGAAAACAGAGTTTTGCACTTAATTCACTGACATTGGAAGGGAGGGGCGCGGGGGGCGGGCCGCCCCGGGTGCAACCTCATTGGGGACGGCACGAGCTGCTGATGCCGCCCCCGTGTATGCGTGTGTCTGTGTGTGTGCGTCTGTGTGAGCGAGTGCGTCTGTGTGAGCGAGTGCGTCTGTGTGAGCGAGTGCGTCTGTGTGAGCGTGTGTGCGTCTGTGTGAGCGTGTGTGCGTCTGTGTGAGCGTGTGTGTGAGCGTGTGCGTCTGTGTGAGCGTGTGCGTCTGTGTGAGCGTGTGCGTCTGTGTGCGTCTGTGTGCGTCTGTGTGAGTGTGTGTGTCTGTGTGAGTGTGTGCGTCTGTGTGAGTGTGTGCGTCTGTGTGAGTGAGTGCGTCTGTGTGAGCGAGTGCGTCTGTGTGAGCGAGTGCGTCTGTGTGAGCGAGTGCGTCTGTGTGAGCGAGTGCGTCTGTGTGAGCGTGTGTACGTCTGTGTGAGCGTGTGAGTGTGTGCGTCTGTGTGAGTGTGTGCGTCTGTGTGAGTGTGTGCGTCTGTGTGAGTGTATGCATCTGTGTGAGTGTATGTGAGTAAGTGTGTGAATGAGTGTGACTGTGTGAGTGTGTGTAAATCTATGAGTGAGTGCGTCTGTGTGAGTGTGTGCGTCTGTGTAAGTGTGTGCGTCTGTGTGAGTGAGTGCATCTGTGTGAGTGAGTGTGTGAGTGAGTGTGTGAATGAATGTTGGTTGTGTGCGTCTTTGAGTGAAAGTATGTCTGTAAGTGCTGAACTTTTCTTGAAAAAAGTGGTGTTTGGGCAGCTGGGAGGGAAAGAGGGATTTTCCCTGAAAAAGAGGATCATGCCTCCAAAGAGGGACAGTTTAGGGGGAGTTCTTTTTCAAAGGCAGAAAAATATCTTAATATAAAAATTTAACTTAAATAAAGAGATATGTAGTGAATATTCAGTTACTTCAGTTTCTTTAGTGAAGGTTTGAACCCTGAATTCTCAGCCACTGCAATTTCTTGGAGGAAAGAGAAAACTTTCTGATATTATAAAGCATTTTTAAGAAAGCATTAAAACACAGCGAGTCAGGGAAATTTGAAGTGTAAACAATTTAGAGATAGTTTGCTCTTACAGTTCTGAAATTGAGCCAAGGTTTTAATCACTATCTGTTTTTGATGTAAAGGTTTTTGGCAAACTCAGACGAGGGAGTTGATTTTTTTTCATAAACATGTCCAGAGTTGCCCCAGTGAATAACAAATTAAATTAGATTCAAGAGACTGAACAAATATAGAAAAAGCAAAATGTACACCGGGTATAAGAAGTGACCACCCCTTTGAAAATGTTCCACATTTGCTGCCCTAAAGCTAAAAAAAAAAATACAAATAAAATGGGACTTTCAACTTTTATTTAGAAATTGTAACCTACAACATCTTAGTGAAAAAGAAACAACAATTTGAGGTAAAAAAGTAGACTATCTGAATTGGATAAGATAACACATTCCAGAGTTCTACTTTGTGGAAGGATCTTTTGCTTGAATGACAGCCTTCAATCTGTTTGTAATACATCTCTACCAACTTTGCACATCTTGAGAGGAATATCTGCCCATTCTTCCTTACAGAATTCTTCAAGCTCAGTCAATATGTGTGTTGGCTGTTGATGGACTTCCTCTTGAATTTGTTCCAAAGATTTCCAATTCCCTTTAGGTCAGGGCTCCGATAGGCCACTGAAGGACATCACCTTCCTGCCCTTCAGCCACCGTAGGGTTGCTTTGGTGTTGGGCTTTGGGTTGTCATATGCAGAACATGACCAATCATTGCCATTAAGGGCTGTAGCTCCTTCAAAATGACCACTGACCAATGTTAGCCTCTCTGATCACTTTCACTCTTGTTCAGTCAACCAGTTTGGCAAGACGGTCTGATCTAGGCCTTCCACCTCTTAATGATCTTGGCTGGGTTCCATTAAACGCCTCAAGCCTTTGCAATCTTTTTATGACCATCTTCTGATTTGTGCTTTTCCACAACTTTATCTCAAAAAGTTCTTTTGAAGGCACCTTTCTGGTCAAAGCTGAACCTTTTGCTTTGAAATGCACTCAACTAATCTAAATCACCACAAATGATCATAGGTGGAAGCGAATTTGTTTATTGTGTGATCTGTAAGGTGCTTGGTTATGCCTACGCAAATTTACAAGTTGTATATATGGTTAATGTGGGTCATTGTGTACAAATAAAAATAGAACAAGGGTAATTTAGCTTGTGTGTGTTTACGTTGTTCTGCCGTGCCCGACTCTCTGTGACCTCATGGACCGTAAAACATACCATGCTCATCCACTTGGTATTCATGGCAGAAATACTGGAGTGGGTTGCTAGATCCTTCTCTAGTGGGCCACAGCATACAGCTCCTCGTCTACCATGCCAGTATTGACCAGGCCCAACGCTGCTTGGCTTCAGGGTGGTGTGACCTCTTGGTTCCCTGACTGGAATCAAACCCAGGTAGCAGTGGTGAAAGCAAAGAACCCTAACCATTGGACCATCAGGGAGCCCAATTTAACCTGTAGAATGTCATAAAATCAATGGGAACATTTTGAAAGCGGGTGGTGACTTTCTATAACTATATGTGCCAGTTATAGATATCTGAAGATGTGTTATATGCTTTTATTAAGATATTTCTGTCGGACATTTCTCATTAATAAACATAAAAGAGAGAGGTATAAGTGCAGCTACTTCAAACAGAGAATCACTCCATTGTATAAATACAGATACAAGAAAAAATGAAAATACATAAAATATCTTGAAATATCTTATCTTGAATTAAAATTCAATTTGTAAAAAAATATATAATACACAGAGGAAATGTACCCATATAAATATATCCTAGATGATATTCCGATGGAATAAACAGTGTAAAAAAGTGGTTTCCAACCAGCGATAAATGGTTATCATTTACCACCACTTAGAACTGCCTAGCAATTTGTAACGCGTTTCATAAACAGTTGCTTCTTCAGACTCTTGTTTTTTTTTTAATATCAATCTAATGACTATAACTCACCCAAATCGAGTAGCCAGGTACCCTCCTAGGGATGATCCGATAATTATTCCTAATCCGAAGCACAGTCCAAGCTTTCCTAATGCACCTGCTCGCTCCTTTTCATTGGTCAAGTCTGTCACTATCATCTGAGCACCTTAAGGAAATGAAAAGGGACAAATTACATTGATATTAAATGAACATTTCATATACAGAGTAATACATTAGAGGTTGTATTATGTTTCTGTACATTCTAAAGTCGTGTTGAGTATAGTTCTTCAAAATAGTATCATTTTATAAATATTACAAAAATGTTTCTTTAAAAGACCACTGAACCCTGGAATTTACATTGAATCAATATTAATCTCTTCTATACTTGTTAGAAACATTTTTGTGAAATATTTTGATTTTACTTGCTTTTTTGCTATTCATATTGTGGATTATAGGGGCTGCCATTTTTCCCCTCACTGATATCCTCCTCCATCTTGTTTAGCTGGCGCTTGCAACTGTATATGCACAGATTATGTCACTGGTGGGCGGAGACATCCACACAGCTGGGCAGGCTCCACTTACAATATGATATGTGGAGCCTGCCAAGCTGTGTATATGGATCTGGTGGATAGACTGAGGTGTGTTGTAGACAAAACAGTACCCAAGATGCCTTTCATGGTATTAACTAAGCTTCTAAGACAGTGTTGGGCAACCTATTTCACTTGAAGGCCCTCCCATGCCCTGAGTCCTTAAACAGCCTCACAAAACATTAAACCTTTTTTTTTTATCCAAAACAAAATGGTAAAATTGCTGTAGGAAAATGATTACAAGAATATAAAGTGACATATAGTATTTAGGAGTACAATTGGGTATTATTTGCTAATTTTAGAGAAATATAAAAAGAGTCATTGAAGCATAGAGGCCAAAGAGGCTTATTGATTGTGCCCATTCTATCTATCTAAAAGATTGTTTTTATATAGGCTAAGGATAGCCTTTTGTTTATCCCAGGCATGCTTACATTCCTTAAATGTGTTCGACCCTACCATTTCTACTTCTAACACTTTCGCACTTTACCTCTAAATCTTCCACCTTCAGCTCACAACCTCTTGGTCTTGGTCCTCTTTTCTCAAACAATCTTTTGATATATTCTGCCATATCCCCTTTCTATTCTGTCCTCCAAAATATACATATCTAGATCATGACCTCTTTCCTTTCCTCTTTAGTTTATCTTCTTTAAAATGTTTTGGAGATACCGTACCAAGAACAAGACACAGTATCTAGGTGAGATGTAACTAGAGATCTATAGAGTGACTTGAGCACATCTATTTTCTGTTGTAAATTATTCTAATAACAAATTTCACGCCTGGCTCTGTTATATGGGTATCCATACAATATAATAACTCCCAAGTCCTTTTCCTCATCAGTTGCCGTCATCATTTAACCATTAAGTAAAAGTGCATAATTAGTCATCTTTCAGTACTGAATTGTAGATCCCAAATGTGACCATTGCTGTAATTGTATTAAATCATTACACATTTGACTTCCTTCTCCTGGAGTGTCCACCCCATATTTTTGTGTTATCTGCCTTTGAAGACAGCTAGTAATATCACTAATAAGTATATCAAATAATACATGCCCCAGCCCTGTGGCACTCTGCTAGTAACCATCCCTTCCTCTGACGGTATGATATTATCTAGAACTCTCTGACTCCTATCCTTCAGCCAGTGTCCTATCCAATGAATAGTGCTTGAATCCTGTCCCAGACTATGAACTTTACAAATTATTTTATGTGTGGGACCATATCAAACCCTTACTAAACCTAAACTCTAGATATCCAACATCTAGTGCCCACCCTGGTCTATAACTTTGGTTACATAGTTGGATTAGTCTGACATGACCTCCAGACAGTAACCTTATGTTGTCTGTGATCTTGTAAATCATTAGATTTTAGATATTCAATAACTCTTTCTTTCATTAGTTTGCATACTACTGAGGTCAGACTTACTGGACCGTAGTTACATGAGTCTACTCTTCTTGTGTAGTTGTACTGCAGTAGGAGTTTTCTACTCATCTGGAACTGCTCCTATCAATAATGATTAATTAAAAAGTTCAATTAACGATGAAACAAGTACGGATCTAAGCTCCTTCACATTGTCTGGGCCCATTGACTTGTTCACTTTTAACTTTGATAATTCCAGTAAAACCTTGAGTTGTGCCAAAGCACCTGTGTTTATTATTGTATCACATAATGACAGCTGAATATACAGAGCGGAAGTTTTCATTTAGGCAGTTTGCTATGTCCGTGCCTTCCTCTGCATATCTAGAATCTACTTTCTTAAGTCTAAATATTCCTCCCTTGGTTTTCAGCTTTTCACTAATATATCTACAGAAAGTTTTGTCACCTTTTTATGGATAGTCTCTTCTGATTGGGCCTTGGCACATTTTGATAACCTGTTTTGCCTATCTCTGGTTGGAGCTTCACAACTGTAATAAAATAACCAAATGGATCTTGAAGAACTTTCACCAATGGGTAGCACCACTGTAGTCCTATATTAAAAATGTACTATTTTGAAGAATTTCACTTGCAAATATGTTGCTGTGGAGTGTGCCATTTTGTTTTTTCATGATCTGCTGCCACAGATTGGAGGAATCTTTGAACGCAGTAGGAGTTTCTACTTACACAGAAGAACTTATGGAAAGCTCATTAGTTTACAAGGACACACCCTCCTCCTCAGTGTCAAAAAGACCATATAAAATGAGACCACATTGATTATTTACAAAAGGTTCAAAGCCACAACATTGGTGTTTTCAAAAAGATTTACTAAAATAAAATGTAAACTCCAAGAGATCTTCAGTTTTAGGGGTACATGATTCAGGCCTTCTTATTACATCTAGGAAATGACACCAAAAAGATTAGGTCTTCATAAATAACCAATAAAATAAACTAAACTAATCAATATACTTATACAATAAATGACTTAATCGAGACATAACCTGGCGCGATGGAAAATGTTGGCATTTTATAAATAAAGCAGAATATATCTTTAAATAAAAATAATATACTTTATGAAAACTTCTCTGTCTAATAAATAAAAAAAGTACAAATAAAAATATAAAACAAGTAAAAAATGTAAACTATAAAAATATACATATATATAATATTGAATAAAGCTACCGCAAGATACACATAAAAAGGAATAAAAAACATTCCTTGTCAAAAACGATACACCATGAGACTCATTTGCTTGTTATTACCCAGAATCCTTAGTTCTAATGGTATCCTGATAAAATGTTGGATAATAATGGCTTATTTGCTCTGTCCGTGGTGTATAATTAATGTCCTTCTCAGTAATCAGTCTCCATCACAGTTAGACGGACGTTCTGGCTCCAGACAGAAGATTGAGATCTTTAAGACATAGACCAAGTAACCGGCCTGAGGACCTGACATAGGAAATTACCCAGACTCCTCTGCTGCCAATTAGCGCAGTGCACTATATTTACTAAACCTGCTGTAATCCAATGTCCATCAGAACAAATTACCAGTTGACATATGTCACTAAGCCATTTGTGTTCCTTATTACAGGTCATAGTTACTCTGGACTGTGTCATGTTTATAGTATGCTCTGGTGATGATGTGCGAAATGTTTTACACAGTTATAAAATAAAGGCTGTATTTACTATTCAAATTCAGTTGTGCTTTAATGTCAGCAATTTATCTTTATTGCTAACAGGTAGGAATGTAAGGATTCAGATAAAAACTATCCAGAAAGACAGGCCCTTCACATAGCCAACTGACAATATGACTAAATAAAAGAGTAAACCCAAGTAGAATAACCACAGGTAGTCTAGTTAATGTCACAAGCCACTAGCAACTGGCCAAATTTAGGATTTTCTTTAAAAAATATTATGTTCATGCCTTACATAGCGTCATAGAGGTTTTTCCTAAAATACATTAGTCCTTTAATGGACAAATTATTATTAAGCACAGTACAATGGCACCACCTAGTGTATATTCTAGAGACTGCACTGAGCATCTGCTATTTAATACACTATTCACTAATATAGTTGTCGTAATGCGAGTTTGTGTGTAACGCTTGCAAAATTGTGAGTTGTGCATGCGCATGCACATTGCTCGACAAAAGGGTGTGAGGTAGGGAGGGGGAGAGAAGGAGAGAGAAGGAGAGAAGGAGAGAGAAGGAGAGAAGGAGAGAGAAGGAGAGAAGGAGAGAGAAGGAGGGAAGGAGAGAGAAGGAGGGAAGGAGAGAAGGAAGGAGGGGAAAAAGAGGGAGAAGGAGAGGGAGAGACAGGGATGGAGGAGGGGAGAGAGAGAAGAAGGAGTGGGGGAGAGAGAGAAGGAGTGGGGGAGAGAGAGAAGGAGTGGGGGAGAGAGAGAAGGAGTGGGGGAGAGAGAGAAGGAGTGTGGGAGAGAGAGAAGGAGTGGGGAGAGAGAGAGAAGGAGTGGGGGAGAGAGAGAAGGAGTGGGGAAGGGAGAGAAGGAGTGGGGGAGAGAGAGAGAATGAGGGGGAGAGGGAGAGAATGAGGGGGAGAGGGAGAGAATGAGGGGGAGAGGGAGAGAATGAGGGGGAGAGAGAGAAGGAGGGGGAGAGAGAGAATGAGGGGGAGAGAGAGCGAGAAGGAGAGGGAGAGAGAATGAGGGGGAGAGAATAAGGGGGAGAGAATGAGGGGGAGAGAATGAGGGGGAGAGAATGAGGGGGAGAGAATGAGGGGGAGAGAATGAGGGGGAGAGAAGGAGGGGGAGAGAAGGAGGGGGAGAGAAGGAGGGGGAGAGAAGGAGGGAGAAGAGAAGGAGGGAGAAGAGAGCGAGAAGGAGGTTAAGAGAGCGAAAAGGAGGGGAAGCGAGCGAAAAGGAGGGGAAGCGAGCGAAAAGGAGGGGAAGAGAGCGAAAAGGAGGGGAAGAGAGCGAAAAGGAGGGGAAGAGAGCGAAAAGGAGGGGAAGAGAGCGAAAAGGAGGGGAAGAGAGCGAAAAGGAGGGGAAGCGAGCGAAAAGGAGGGGAAGCGAGCGAAAAGGAGGGGAAGAGAGCGAAAAGGAGGGGAAGAGAGCGAAAAGGAGGGGAAGAGAGCGAAAAGGAGGGGAAGAGAGCGAAAAGGAGGGGAAGAGAGCGAAAAGGATGGGAAGAGAGCGAGAAGGAGGGGAAGAGAGCGAGAAGGAGGGGAAGAGAGCGAGAAGGAGGGGAAGAGAGCGAGAAGGAGGGAAAGAAAGCGAGATGGAGGGGAAGAGAGGGATGGAGGGGAAGAGAGGGATGGAGGGGAAGAGAGGGATGGAGGGGAAGAGAGGGATGGAGGGGAAGAGAGGGATGGAGGGGGGGGAGGGCTCGCACTGCACAGCAAAGGGAGAGGGAGGGAAGGAGAGGGAGAGAGAAGGAGAGGGAGAGAGAAGGAGAGGGAGAGAGAAGAAGAGGGAGAGAGAAGGAGAGGGAGAGAGAAGGAGGGAAAAGGAGGAGAGAAAGTGAGAAGGAGAGGGGGGAGCAGAGAGAGAGAGCGCAGAGAGACAGGGAAAGAGCACAGAGAGACATAGAGAGATAGAGCGCAGAGAGATAGAGGGAGCGAGAGAGCTGACCACAGAGAGAAAGAGCGCACAAGAGAGAGCGCGCAAGAGTGAGAGCGCAAGAGAGAGTGTGCAAGAGAGAGAGCGCAAGAGAGAGAGCAAGAGAGAGAGCGAGAGCGCAAGAGAGAGAGCGCGCAAGAGAGAGAGAGCGCAAGAGAGAGAGCGCGCAAGAGAGAGAGAGCGCAAGAGAGAGAGAGAGCGCAAGAGAGAGAGAGAGCGCAAGAGAGAGAGCGCAAGAGAGAGGGCGAGAGAAAGTACACAGAGAGATGGCGCACAGACAGAAGACACACAATATTATACCATCATTTGACTAGTAATTATAATATTACACAGGTGCAGAAACCAGTCCTACCACATAGCAAGTGCAGAACGTATGAGGCTGCCATTACAGCAAGGATTTCGGGATATGACACAAATGAGGAGCACTGATACCTCACAGATCACTACATTAGTACTTTTACACATTAGCTCTATGTCTTCCACCTACAACTCATACCCTCTTGTCCTTTCATTCCTTTTTTTCTGGAAAACACTACCCTCCTGAAGGGTTTATAAAGTGCAGAAAAAAGCGTCTTCCAGAAAAATAGGTCATGATATGAAGTTGGAAGGTGGAAGATTTAGGGATAATATGTGAAAATACTACTTTCCATACTAGTATTATGTATATCTATTGTACGCTGGGTAGTATAAATGCTCCAAATTACCGGCTGTAATGGAAGGCTGGTATATTACACACTAGGTATATTGTAGGACTAGTTTCAGAAAATGTGTAATATTTGCAGATAAACTCTAGCACAACATATGAGTATTTCCTCAAAATAGTTGAAATAGAGAACAAATGAACAGAATAAAGTTTTAACTATTCAAAATGTTTGGACAGTGATTGCGACCAACTGTCCAGGAGGCAGCTTGTACAAATAGAAGTATAATCTCACATTATATATCATTGCAGAAAACCTGGAAAAATAAGGTCAGTGCTGTAATATAGAAGCACAAAAAGAAAGCACATTGAGACGCCACCTGAGATTTATATACAGCAAGAATGCTTGGAGATATGGCAGGCAAGAGAGAGAGAAGGCAGAGAGGATAGAAAGAAGACAGGCAGGAGGGTGAGAAGGCAGACAGGAGGAGACGTCAGGAATGAGGAAAGAGATGACAGATGGGAGGGGAAGGCAAAGAGATGGACAGAGACAGGAGGAAGAGAAGGCAGACAGGAGGAGAAAGCAGAGAGGATAGATAGAAAGAAGACAGGCAGGAGGATGAGAAGGCAGACAGGAGGAGAAGGAAGGCATGAGGAAAGAGACGACAGACAGGAGGAAGAGAAGGAAGACAGGAGGAGAAAGCAGAGAGGATAGATAGAAAGAAGACAGGCAGGAGGATGAGAAGGCAGACAGGAGGAGAAGGAAGGCATGAGGAAAGAGACGACAGACATGAGGAAGAGAAGGAAGACAGGAGGAGAAGGCAGAGAGGATAGACAGAAGACAGACAAATGGAAGAGAAGGCAGACAGGGGGAGAAGGCAGGCATGAGGAAATATACAACAGACAGGTGGGAAGAGAAGGCAGAGAGGATAAAAAGAAGACAGGCAGGAGGAAGAGAAGGCAGACAGGAAGAGAAGGCAGACAGGAGGAAGAGAAGGCAGAGAGGATAGAAATAAGATAGGCAGGATCAAGAGAAGGCAGACAGGAGGAAGAAAAGGCAGACAGGAGGAAGAGAAGGAAGACAGGAGGAAGAGAAGGAAGACAGGAGGTGAAGACAGAGAGAATAGAAAGAAGACAGGCAGGAGGAAGAGAAGACAGACAGGAGGAGAAGGCAGGCAGGAGGAAGAGAAAGCAGAGATGATAGAAATAAGACAGGCAGGAAGAAGAGAAGACAGACAGGAGAAAGAGAAGACAGACAGGAGAAAGAGAAGACAGACAGGAGAAAGAGAAGGCAGACAGGAGAAAGAGAAGGCAGACAGGAGAAAGAGAAGGCAGACAGGAGAAAGAGAAGGCAGACAGGATAGAAAGAAGACAGGCAGGAGGGTGAGAAGGCAGACTGGAGGAGACGTCAGGCATGAGGAAAGAGATGACAGATGGGAGGGAAAGGCAAAGAGATGGAAAGAGAAGGCAGAGAGACAGGAAGAGAAGGCAGACAGGTGGGAAGATAAGACAGACAGGTGGGAAGAAAAGGCAGAGAGATGGGAAGAGAAGGCAGACAGGTGGGAAGAGAAGGCAGAGAGGTGGGAAGAGAAGGCAGAGAGGTGGGAAGAGAAGGCAGAGAGGTGGGAAGAGAAGGCAGTGAGATGGGAAAAGAAGGCAGAGAGATGGGAAGAGAAGGCAGAGAGATCACATATAATAGTTGTCAAACTGCGAGTAGTTGTCACGCTTTGCGAGCTCGCAAAGCGAGCTCGCAGAACTGCGTCCCTCACAAAGCGAGGGACACAGTTCTGGCCGCAAATGCGGACCTCGTAAAGTGTAAAGTTTTAACTATTCAAGCGTAAAGTTTTAACTATTCACAAAGCGAGGGACACACTTCTGGCTGCAAATGCGGACCTCGTAAAGCGAGGGCCACATTCGGGGAGGTGGAGGCTCCAACGTCGGCTGCATGTGGATCCTCGCGAAGTGAGGGGTTGCATTTGCGGAGGTGGAGGCTCTACGGTGCCTCACTCCCAGTAAAACACAACCCAGAAAAGCTTTGAAAACAAAAACCAAGACACGGGGGACATAGAAAAAAAACAATAACGCGTAAAGAGGAAATACGGACTTTGCTAAATTAACTAAGCTAGAAAAAAAATTGTGGCCGGAAAAAATTAAAATGAGGTTCCACGACCCCGAAGCACAGAAAACACTGACAAGGACGTACGACTTTTAATTACGACCCGCGAAACTTAGAAAAACAAAAAATGAAGTCGCAAAAATCTAAAGTTAACGGCCGAAGTGCGTACATTCAAAAACAATACAAAATACAAAGAAAACATAAAAAAAAAAAAAACACACACAGCATGGGGGACAGCCACGACATCTGCCTGTGAGGTTGCACGCTAATTAAAGACGAATTTAACGAGTTTAGGAAATTGAAAATCAGCTAAGCGAGAAAAAAATGGCGGACCAAAAAACTGAAAACGAGGCTACACGACCCAGAAGCGCGCAAAAGACCGCCAGGCGCGTATAGCTTTTGCCAGGGACGCACGAGGTACAAAAATACACAGTTAGGAAGCACGGAAAATGCTTGCGACCCGCGTAGCACATAGAAAAACAACGCCGTTTTACAACACCAACACATTACGAATCTAAAATGGCGCTTTACACAACTAAACCAACGGTTTGCCCTCGGGCACACAGCATATTTCTAATGCACAGCTGGCACATTGATGACACTTTCTCATCAGGGCAGCAACAAGCCAAATGTCCATTGTATGCTGCAGGAAAATAAAAAGAGATACTTAGCTCTTCAGCGTTTTCATTGCGCCATATATGAATTACAAATAGGTAAAGTATATTAATTTATTAAGTAAATAATTAATTATTATTGAAAAAAAAGGAGAACATATATATCTGTCTTTGTGATGAGCGCCTACGGCTCTCAGAGGAGCAAAAGTACACGAGAGAAGAGGCTTGCAATGAGCGCTGTAGAAAAAGCTTTACATCGTGTGTCAAACAGCATTGCCATGGCTTAAAATTGTATTGCCCCGTCATTTTTGACGGGCAAGTCGCTAGTAGCAATATAATGCACACAGGGAGGCTTCATACCAATAGTGGAGATGCTATTTGAAGACTTGATAACTGGTTTTACTAAGTGGCATATCCATAATTACAAGATAAGTGGAAGACAACACTGATTTATAAGCACCGGTCATGTCAAATATTTATAATTTAAACTTAAATAATTTAAAGTTTCTATGAGTAGATAAGTAGGAACTTGGACCAAGGCAGCCAACTCAATTGATGTAGTATATTTGAATCTTCAAAAGAGTTTTCATACAGTGCCACATGGTCTATAATTTTAATGGTATAGTCTATAATATATAATGGTATAGTCTATAATTTTAATGGTAGGTGTATTTTAACATTGAGAGACAGAATAACAAAACAAAAAAAACACGAGAAAAACACATGTAAAAAAAGCTATAATTTGATTTGCAGGTCAGTGAGGGAAATAAGTATTTGATCCCCTATCAATCAGCAAGATTACTGGCTCCCGGGTGTCTTTTACACAGGTAAAGAGCTGAGATTAGGAGCACTCTCTTAAAGGGAGTGCTCCTAATCTCATCTCGTTACCTGTATAAAAGACACCTGTCAGCAAAAGCAGAATCCAAACTTTCCACCATGGCCAAGACCAAAGAGCTGTCCAAGGATGTCAGGAAAAAGATTGTAGACCTACACAAGGCTGGGATGGGCTACAAGACCATCGCCAAGCAGCTTTGTGAGAAGGTGACAACAGTTGGTGCGATTAATAGCAAATGGAAGAAAACACAAAAGTCTCCCTCGGTCTGATGCTCCAAACAAGATCTCACCTCGTGGAGTATCAATGATCATGAGAACGGTGAGGAATCAGCCCAGAACTACACGGGAGGATCTTGTTAATGATCTCAAGGGACCTGGGACCATAGTCACCAAGAAAACAATTGGTAACATACTACGCCGTGAAGGACTGAAATCCTGCAGCGCCCGCAAGATCCCCCTGCTCAAGAAAGCGCATGTCCAGGCCGTCTGAAGTATGCCAATGAACATCTGAATGATTCAGAGGAGAACTGGGTGAAAGTGTTGTGGTCAGATAAGATCAAAGTCAACCTCTTTGGCATCAACTCAACTCACAGTGTTTGGAGGGGGAGGAATGCTGCCTATAACCCCAAGAACACCATACCCACCGTCAAATATGGAGGTGGAAACATTATGCTTTGGGGGTGTTTTTATGCTAAGGGGACAGGACAACTGCACCGCATGAAAGGAACAATGGACGGGGCCATGAACAGTCAAATCTCAGGTGAGATCCTCCTTCCCTCAGCCAGGGCATTGAAAATGGGTCGCGGATGGGTATTCCAGCATGACAATGACCCAAAACACACAGCCAAGGCAACAAAGGAGTGGCTCAAGAAGAAGCACATTAAGGTCCTGGAGTGACCTGCAAATCAATTTATAACTTTTTTTGACATGCGTTTTTCTTTTTGTTATTCTGTCTCTCACTGTTAAAATACACCGACCATTAAAATTATAGACTGATCATTTCTTTGTCAGTGGACAAACGTTCAAAATCAGCAGGGGATCAAATACTTTTTTTCCCCACTGTAGTAATCTCCTTATAATTGCTGTGGACACTAATTAAATCAGACCAGGGTGTACTTTCCCTGGCACACATATATATACTAGAAGAACATGCAGCTAAATGGACAACTGTATACCTGGCAGTCCGTGCATGAAGACAGATGGAAGTCTGGATAAGAAAAGTATTGGGATGTTGGTGCTGAAGACAATGATCAAGTAATACAAGGAACTCGAGAGGAAGGAGAGTGTGAGGGCTGCTCGAGTGCCATACTGATCAGAAAACCTGCAATGATAAATAGGAAAAAATTAAAATAAATAAATAAGTTTATTGCTGTAATAAAGAAGTACAAAAAGAAAGCACATTGAGTCTACCCCTGACATTTCTATACAGCAAGATTCCTTTTGACATATAGCAAAGCAGACAGGCGGGGGATAAGGCAGACAGGCGATGAGAGAAGGCAGACAGGCGATGAGAGAAGGCAGACAGGCGATGAGAGAAGGCAGACAGGCGATGAGAGAAGGCAGACAGGCGAAGAGAGAAGGCAGACAGGCGAGGAGAGAAGGCAGACAGGCGAGGAGAGAAGGCAGACAGGCGAGGAGAGAAGGCAGACAGGCGAGGAGAGAAGGCAGACAGGCGGGAAGAGAAGGAAGAGAGGTGGGAAGAGAAGGCAGACAGATGAGAAGAGAAGGCAGAGAGATAAGAAGAGAAGGAAGACAGGCGGGAAGAGAAGGCAAAGAGGTGGGTAGAGAAGGTATACAGATAGGAAGAGAAGGCAGGCAGGAGTGAGAGAAGGCAGAGAGATGGGAAGAGAAGGCAGACAGGTGGGAAGAGAAGACAGACAGGTGGGAAGAGAAGACAGACAGGTGGGAAGAGAAGACAGACAGGTGGGAAGAGAAGACAGACAGGTAGGAAGAGAAGCCAGACAGGTGGGAAGAGAAGACAGACAGGTGGGAAGAGAAGCCAGATAGGTGGGAAGAGAAGCCAGACAGGTGGGAAGAGAAGACAGACAAGTGGAAATAGAAGAAAGACAGGTGGGAAGTGAAGATAGACAGATGGGTGACATGGTAGATAGGTGGGAAGAGAAGGCAGAGAGGTAGGAAGTTAAGGCAAAGAGATGGGAAGATAAGGTGCAGATGGGTTAAGAAGATAGATGGGAAAGTGAATGAGTGAGCTGGCAATCTTAAAGGGTCACTGTAGTTGGCATAAAACCATACTTATAGAAAATCATAATATTTAAAGTTTATGTATAGAGTATTCCATCTTGTCTTTACATAATAATTTCCTGTTTTTATCCATCAGTGAAAGCAGGGAGGAAGAGGGGGAGGTGAGGAAGATTTGTTAAGTAAATACATCTCAGTGCTCTCTACAAATTCACCTCAATTAATTTATATTTTTCTTTATACAGTAAATGTACAGATTTTTTTTATTTCTTTGCAATGTCCTCCTTCCCTTCTGGGAAATTATTTCCTGTAAGCACTACCCTTTCTGTATATCAGCCCTTGCATTCCTCTGAGCAATTTATCTTTCATATATTGATCATAAGCTCAGTTTTTTTCAGTTTTCTTCTGGGCTTGATTACTGATATCTGACACAATTAAGGTGTTAATAATGCCACCTCCATGAACCCCCAATAATAGGTATGTTCTATGCCCCCGGGTATATCATGGATATTCCCCCATTAGCCCTATCTACAATGACCCATCCACTCCTTCCCACTCCACCCCTGACACCTCACAGACTATGTCAGAGGAACCAGCCTCTTCTGATGCAAGCTAGGGCCTTCTGCTAAGATGAGATAGGAGGGGTTTGGAATGCATATGACAGCTGAAATAAAGAGAAAGCGGGGTCTGGTTTAAAATGTGAAATACAGAGTTTAGAGATGTTCATGTGTATCTCTGTATATTTTTTCTATATGATCAGATACTGTGGTTGAAGTGAATAGAAGTAGAATTGATTGGGAAATTTTAACAGGCAAATGTGTTAATTACTGATACTAGGATTAGGATATATTAAAGAGATGTTGTACCTGACAAGGTATTATTTTAAGAAGAGCTACAGATTTTAATTAAAGTAGATATAGCTTAACAGAGGCGTTGCTTTCCTTAATGGAGAGAATATAGATTAGATAGGAGTTGCCTTCCTTAATGGCGGGAACAGGTGTGCCCACCTAGAAATAGCGAATACAGGTTTACTTTACCTAGAAAAAGTGATAGGTTTACCTTACCTATAAAAAAGGTGTGAACGGTTTACCTTACCAAAGAAAAGGTGGATATGTCTATAGACGGATTTCCCTCCAAAGACGTTGATGTGAAAACAATTCTAATAACAGTTTTGTGTGGCTATTAGCTAAGAATCAACGAATGAACTGGGTCCTTGAATGTGAGTACTGAGTGTCAGTACTGTGAGTATTGAGTGTGAATACCATGTGCAGTGGGTGCTGTGTGAAGAAATGGAAGAAAAAGGAAGGTTGGTCCTCTGTTCTATGTTACTGTTGATTTCCCTCCAAAGACGTTGATGTGAAAACAATTCTAATAACAATTTTGTGTGGCTATTAGCTAAGAATCAACGAATGAACTGGGTCCTTGAATGTGAGTATTGAGTGTGAATACCATGTGCAGTGGGTGCTGTGTGAAGAAATGGAAGAAAAAGGAAGGTTGGTCCTCTGTTCTATGTTACTGTTGAATGTGTTACTGTTACTGTTGAATGTGTTTGAACATATATTTGAATTTCCAGTGTTATGAAGTGTGTGAGCTAGATTGAGATCTGTCTATGTATTAGGACATCATATATGTACTCATTGTCATGTGAATTTGTGGTGTTTGAAAGAGAGATCTGTTTTTGATCTCCTAGAATGGTGTATGATGAATATTGGTATTCATATAGGAAAATAGTGCACAAATTATATCATTGCACTTTTGTGCAAAGAGTGTCCATTATATCTGACCGACAGTGTAATAAAATTGCTTACAGAAAATATATAATCTGAAATCTGATTAATTTCAGATTAATATTTGTGTTTTAATATTTGTATTTTCTATATATTTTATTAAAAAAGCTGGTTCATTAATTGTGTTACGTTTTTTAAGGTTGATATGTGAGAAAATTAGTTGCAAGTAAAAACAGTTATTGATAGAATCCCAGGGGTTCTCCCCAATACCCTCCATAAACCAGGGAACCAGGGGATCTCAACTATGACCCATGGTATATATAAGTATAACCATGGGGGGATCCACATAAACCTCCATGGCACCTAAAAACAAATCCCATGTAAGAACTTCCATGGCACCTAACATTAACCCCTGTAACACAAAAAAAAGACCTCCCCAGCACCTAAAAATAACCCCACATTTATGCTGATCAGGTCCTTTTTTATGCCAAGCTAGAAGCAAGTCAAACAAGGTGTAGACTTTCTATATGCAAAGTCTTCAAAGTGTAAGAATGCGGAGTTCACTTAAAGATGTTCAAATATATGTGTACAACAAAAGATAAAAAATAAAAAAAAGATTTTAAGTTTACCTGCCAAAAACAGGACCCCCTAGTAGCTGAAGAAGTCCAAAAAATGTCTGGAGGTAGCCAAACCCAACAGAGTCCAAGCCAAGCTCTCTTGCCAAATACTGTAAGATGAGAGAAAAGATTGAAGGTTTACAGAGTGTTTATATTTTAAGTATACAAGATATTTAAAATGATTATCTTACATAAAATCCAAGAGTGTGATTATGCCTATGTTCATGAGGCGCAGGCTTAGAACATTAGAAAATATCTATATGCAGTGTTATTTCTATGTATGACACTTTATGACATATATATATATATATATATATACACATACATACATACTTACATATAAATACATATATATATATATATATATACAAACATATATATATATATATATATACAAACATATATATATATATATATATATATATATATATATATATATATATTTGTGTTTGTGTCCCTCTCTCTTCCTGAGACGGGCTCTGCAGCCTTACAAGAACTTCCTGTTTCTGGGTATATATATATATATATATATATATATATATATATACACATATATATATATATACACACATATATATATATATATATATATATATATATATATATATATATACACACACACAGTGGATATAAAAAGTCTACACACCCCTTAAAATGTCAGGTTTCTGTGATGTAAAAAAATTAGACAAAGACAAATCATTTCAGAACTTTTTCCACCTTTAATGTGACCTATAAACTGTACAACTCAATTGAAAAACAAACTGAAATCTTTTAGGTAGAGGGAAGAAAAAATATAAAAATAAAATAATATGGTTGCATAAGTATGCACACCCTTAAACTAATACTTTGTTGAAGCACCTTTTGATTTTATTACAGCACTCAGTCTTTTTGGGTATGAGTCTATCAGCATGGCACATTTTGACTTGGCAAGATTTGCCCACTCTTCTTTGCAAAAACACTCCAAATCTGTCAGATTGCGAGGGCATCTCCTGTGCACAGCCCTCTTCAGATCACCCCACAATCGGATTCAGGTCTGGGCTCTGGCTGGGCCATTCCAAAACTTTAATCTTCTTCTGTTGAAGCCATTCCTTTGTTGATTTGGATGTATGCTTTGGGTCGTTTTCATGCTCAGCTTTCTAGCAGAAGCCTGAAGGTTTTGTGCCAATATTGACTGGTATTTGGAACTGTTCATAATTCCCTCTATCTTAACTAAGGCCCCAGTTCCAGCTGAAGAAAAACAGCCCCAAAGCATGATGCTGCCACCACCATGCTTCACTGTGATGTGCAGTGTTGTTTTTGCACCAAACATATCTTTTGGAATTATGGCCAAAAAGTTCAACCTTGGTTTCATCAGACCATAACACCTTTTCTCACATGCTTTTGGGAGACTTCAGATGTGTTTTTGAAAAATGTAGCCTGGCTTGGATGTTTTTCTTTGTAAGAAAAGGCTTTCGTCTTACCACTCTACCCCATAGCCCAGACATATGAAGAATACAGGAGATTGTTGTCGCATGTACCACACAGCCAGTACTTGCCAGATATTCCTGCAGCTCCTTTAATGTTGCTGTAGGCCTCTTGGTAGCCTCCCAGACCAGTTTTCTTCTCGTCTTTTCATCAATTTTGGAGGGAGCTCCAGTTCTTGTTAATGTCACTGTTGTGCCATATTTTCTCCACTTGATGTCTTCACTGTGTTCCATGGTATATCTAATGCCTTGGAAATTCTTTTGTACCCTTATCCTGACTGATACCTTTTAACAATGAGATCTCTCTGATGCTTTGGAAGTTCTCTGTGGACCATGGCTTTTGCTGTGGGATGCGACTAGAATACACCAAATTAGAACTACGACAGGACAGGTCACAGCAGATCCAGATAAAATTCAAGAAATCTTTTTAGAATTCTACAAGAAATTGTATACAGCTTCTGAACAGTTAGATAAACACAATATGCAAATATTCCTAAATTCATGCAATCTTCCCTCACTAACTGTAGCAAATTTGGAACTGCTTAATGCCAAAATTACACTAGAAGAAGTTAAGAGAACGATACAAAAATGCACAATAGGTAAAAAGCCCCAGGCCTCACTAGTTTGTATTATAAAAAAATCATAGATATACTTTCCCCATACTTAGTAACATTATATAACTCTATCATGGAGGATCAACAGGTGCCACCCAAACTAAATTTAGCAGATGTTACAATACTCCCCAAAGAAGGGAGTGACCACTTAGAAGCCAAAAATTATAGGCCCAGCTCCCTCCTGATTAGCGATATAAACATTTTAGCTAAAATCATCGCATTTCTACCTTCTTACATAATTTGATACACAACGATCCGGTGGGATTTGTTCCACATTGACAGGCGGGAGATAACATAAGGAAAGTTCAAAATTTATTATACCAGGCCAATAAATCCCTAACCCCAGCTTAGATGTGGAGAAGGCTTTTGACTTCCTGTAGTGGTACTATCTACATGCCGACCTAGTTTTAAAGGCCCCTTTATCAGTTTAATAAAAACATACTATAAAAGCCTTAAAGCAATATTAAAACTCCCAGGACGGGTGAAACCCTCAATCCTCATACAAAGAGGCATGAGACGGGGTTGTCCCTTATAACCTCTTCTTTTTGCAATAGCAATGAAAACTTTGGCACAAGCGATAAGAATGAATGCAGAAATTAAGGGCTTACCAGTTGCCCGCCAGCAGTTTAAGATCAGCCTTTCTGCATATGATATCCTATGTACGCTCTCAAACACGACCTGCTCCATCCCAGCACATAATGCAAATTATAGATTTCAGTAGTTTCTCTGGTCTCAAAATAAATCTAGAAAAAAACGGAAGCCTTTGCCATTGAACTCTCAAACACAGAAAAAAGTACACACTTAGCGAAACACATAAACTCAATTGGTCTAACAGACATATTAAATACCTCAGAATTAACCTGACCCCCAAAATAGAAGATTTATATAAAGCCAATTACATGCCATTATACAAAACCTCGACTAGAGATTTAAATCCATGGACAAAATTCCCCCTGTCTTGGTTAGGGAGAATTAATACAATCAAAATGAACATCCTTTCGTACACCAATAAACATGACAGAGTTATCGAATTTCCAGAGACAAATATTTAAATTTATATGGCGACATGGCCCTTCGAGAATAGCAAAGAGTATAATGTATAAGCACACAACAGAAGGGGGCTTATCATGTCCTCATTTCAAACTGTATTTCAGAGCGGCCCAAGCCTAGTTTTTGGCCATCGCGCACTCTACATCTCATCAACCAGCATGGATCTTTATAGAACATAGAAATTTACAACCATACTCTTAGGATACAGTTATGGCTAGATGACCTCCCTATTTCTTTAAAAAAGGTCTCAAACCCACTAATTCAGCACACAATATCTTGCTGGAAATGGGCATGTAGGCACAATAATATGTTCCCAGCCTCCTCTATCCTGACTTCTATTCTGTCCAATCCCACACACCAGGGGACATTAGAATTAACTCTCTACATTGGTAGAGCTCTCACAAATTGGATAGAGCTGGGGCCTGGGTGAGAGAGGGTCACATACTATCATGTGAGGAACTGAGAGACAAGTACGATCTCCCACTGATTCAGCATTATAATTATTGTGAACTAAAGCATCTAATTTTATCATTTATTCAGGTGAGAGGTAAACCTGAAATCAATTGGTTCACCTGAATTTGTAGGGATATACCACTTTCCAATGGTATCATAGGTGAACTTTACAATTTTACTCCACTTTCTTACCTACAAAAGACAAATATATCAAAGATTGGGAGCTGGATATGAAAGAGCAGTGGGACCTAAAGAAATGGGCGGTGGTCTGGTCAGACATATATAGGGGTGCACCGAATTCAGAGGTATTCCGTACCCAGGTTAACCAAACTATAAAGTTGTGCCTGCTGGGATATCCTTAAAAGAACCTATCCACTCCAAAAATAGGCTACTTCACATTTTTACACTAGCAACTAAAAGCTATATCGCAAAAAAAATGGAAAACTAAAACATTATACTTTCAGGAGATTAAGAATAAGATCATTTTGGTCAATGATAGATTATCACACATACAGTACCAGCAGACAAAAAGCACAAATATCGGGAAATATGGGGTCCATGTATAGAGTTCACTAATAATACAACACTCTGATGGACATCAAGGGTGGCACATCAACATATAACTAGAGGAGTCAGGGAAATGGGGGGAGACCCGGAGATCGGACTGGAAAGCCAGAGGTGGAAGGAGTGAAAGGTAGGAACAGGCGACTTACTTCAGTGACGTCGACTAATCGGTGACCAAAGTTTCAAAATTGTTTCATTAAGTTTATTAAAATTAGTTACCGGTATTTACTTTATTTGAAGATAACCTGTTATTGTAAGCAGTAATATGAATATGAGGATACATTAATATTTAGCAAAAGATATATAAAAACATATAGCAATAGAGAAGAAGATAGAGTGCATAGATGAGCGACTCCATATTTTGTAGTCAAATAAGCTTTTTATTGGCTTATATGTATATGTATGGTCAAAACTGTAAAAGCAAATTATGTATGATTCCACTAAATATATTATTATGTTGACATTACAAAGATATGGATATAAAATGTTTTCTATGCATAATAAAACTTATTGAAGAAGAAAAAAATTAAAGATTGTGTTTATTTATTTATGTATCCTGCAAATATGTTGTCCATTATCAAGCTTAGTTATTGAAAATACCATATAAAAAAATGACCAAAATGTCCCTTTAACAGATTATATTACTACTGAGAATTGATGGTGTGAGGAAAAAATGTAGGACCTACAGGTTAGTGATCCCAGAGTGGAAATTCCTTATAACTAAAGTGTTATCACTAACAAGATCTACAGTATGTGTAATAGAAACCTCTTATATATTACCTGGTTACTATGATAATACTACAAGGTGGAGAAGCAGATAAGGCATATCTATATATTGTAAGGTCTCTGACACAAAGTTCTTTCATATAATAAAATAATAATTAACAGGTTGGGATTAGTATAAAACAGTAAATTTGGTGCATTTCGGTACAACTAGGCCTAGGTCAGCATAACTCCAGTGGGCAACAGGCTGTCTGTATATGAATAATAATGTCTATACACAGTGATAATATTCTCTAAGTATCTGACACTGAGATACTATATATGTATGAAGTGGTTTGGGATTAAATTGCCGTAATGCATTATGGACTCATTTGCATGTCCCCATCCAGCTTCCCAGAATACAGTGCAATAACTGTATTTCTCTGAATTCTGCTTTTTTTTTTTACTTATTTTTAAAGATGTTCAAATGTACTATTTATTTATATATATACAGTATATATATATATATATATATATATATATATACACATACATACATACAATATAGTGGTCAGCGTCATACTCTTTTTCTTGATTCGTATGTGAAAGACACTATACCCAGGGCAAATCCAATGTCCAGTCAGTATTCACATTGCTCCAATATTTGTATATCGCATTATTTTTTATTTTATGTTCAGTATATATATATATATATATATATATATATGTATATAATTACACACACACACGCACATCATATACAGTACCTTGCATTTTTCGTGTTTTGTTGCCTCACAACCTGGAATTAACATGGATGCATCATTTAATTTACAGAACATGCCCACAACTTTTTTTTTTTTACTGTGAAGCAAAAACAAATAGGACAAAATAACAGAAAAAGGTATGTATATGTAATGACAGATCATGTGACACTTAGCTTGCACACAGGTAGACATCATTTCACTAATTATGCGACTTTTTTATGTAATTGGTTGCTCCAGAGCTTTATAGACTAATGAACATGATATAAGGAATCTTTGTATATACGAATATTGCAGTGCTGTTGTCATGAATCAGCCAGTGGCCATATTGGATTTGGTGTGAACTAGGCTGGGGCCATTTTGTGACTGGCAGCAGTGGCCATTTTGGGCTGGGTTATCTTCCACATGCTGTTGCCATGTGGAAGAACAAAAGGTTTGGGGCCCACTTGTTATGGATATATGGTTATTTTGTGGTCTAGGGGATAAAGTATTATAAGTTTACCCCTTAGCATATCCCCATCCCTTCCATGTTTAGGCCCATTGTAATGGGTGTCATGTGAGGGAGCTGGTGGGATGTGTTGGTTGTATGTGTGTGAAACATTGTGTGTTGTATCTGTAAATATATTGTATTGGAATGTTGGAGCCATGTTGTGTGCAGTCATCCATATTGACTGCATATGTAACCTGAGTTGATCACCCATCTGCCTTCCAGCTATCACCTAAAGTAAACACTTGAAGTGATAGCAAGGCCAGAACAAAGGGGTCTATACAGACATTGAGGCACCATAACCCCAGGGGGTCTACAGGTATTCTCACTCAGAGAATCAGGGCAAAGTCCAGAGGACAGGGAGATGTTTCTCCCTTGAGAGCCAGGCAGCAACTGAATTAGGTAGCCACACCTAGTGGGCGGACCCGGGAGGAGTCTCATGGTTCCCTGCCCGATTGGCCAGAGGCAGTTAGGGGCTGACTAAAGATAGCCCTCCTGGTGATTTTGTATGCCTGTTTAAAAAGATGTTGGGTTCCAAATAAAGTGGTTCATAATTTTCATCAAGACTTTGTGTGCAGGTGTATTATTGACCCAGGGGCATATGCTGGCAGAGGAGATCGTTTCTGACTCCCTTCCAGGTTTTCCCAGGCACACTACCAAAAGCTGGGACTTATGCTCTTGCATCCGCAAGGAAGGTCCATTGGTCTGAGTCACCCAAACTTAGGTCTAAAACCTACAGGAGATAAGAGGACTAGGATCCTCTATACTCCATCATCATTGTAGGTTGTGACAGCTGTGAATACTAACTGGACACTATATATAATTTAATTTATCATTTAATTTATGGTGGGCAAAACAGTCCTCCACCATACAGTAGTAAAGTAAAAAAATAGTACATTTGTGTTCACATTCGCACATCAAAAACAAGTTAAAAATCTTGTTGCCTAGGTACCCAAATACTTTCATCAACACTACCCGTCATACTTTACTACCACTCAAGCCTCAAAGAGAGCGGGTGTAACCATTTTACTTCACATAGCCCCATTGATAAAGATGGTGATTTTAATATTATTATTTTAACTGGTAACTTGTTGGATGTTAAACTCTCTCTCATAGCATGTTATGCCCCTACCACTAAACCTCACTCCTCCCTTATCAGGCTTCTACAATACCTCAGGTCATATGACGTGGGAAAGGTCATTCTGGGGGGGAGATTTAAATCCAATGCTAAATCCACAACTTGATCGTTCTACCCAGAGCCAGGGTGACAGGTTTGCTGCCAAGATATCCCGGATAGACTCACTATTACAGGAGTTACACATAGTAGATGCATGGAGATTGCTCCACCCAATGGATAGAAAATACACCTGTTATTCTCCTGTCCATAACACATACTCAAGGATAGATGCAGTGCTTATTGATTTGTCACTCTCTGACCAACTAACTAGTTCAGAAATGTATCCATGCACCTGGACTGACCACTCAGTGGTCAGTGTATCTATCGCTTTGGGCACAAATGCGCGCTTACCCCATTCATGGAGGCTGAATGAAATACTCTTGACCAGCCAGATATTCAGAGACCACATAGCTAATGATCTTGAACTATTTTTTGCCACAAACTTAGATGTGGAATCGGATATAGGGTCGGTCTGGGCGTCCCATAAAGCCTTCATTAGGGGAGCGTACATTAAATATGCGTCCGTAAATAAAAAGCAGCTACAAATTAAAGAGACAGCACTGAGAGGGGAGCTATTGGTTCTGGAAAAACAAAATCAACTAAATCAATCTCATAGACTCCACCAATCCATTGACAAATCGAGGTCAGAGTTAGATCTTGTCTTATCATTTCATACAGAGAAGGCTATGAGATGGATGCAACACAAATTTTATACCCAAGCCAATAAACCAAACACCCTCCTAGCCAAAAAACTCAAAGGGAAACTTGGTCAATCAAAAATCTTTCGCATTAGGTCCTTATCTGGAAACATCAAAGTTAGCCCCATAAATGGAGATGTTAAGATTTTAGCAAAACAAATGTCAAATATAATTATTCACTTCCTCCCCAGACTAATACACAAGGACCAGGTGGGCTTTATCCCCTTTAGACAAGCAGGAGACAACATTCTGCGAGTCCTAAATTCAATCCATTGGGCAAAACAGACTCAGACTACTGCTTGTCTACTAGCACTTGACATTGAAAAGGCGTTTGATTCGCTTGAATGACCCTACCTACAAAAAACTCTCTCCAAATGTGGCTTTTCGTGTCCATTTATGAATCATCTCCAAACATACTACAACAACCCCAGAGCATCACTTAAATTGCCAGGGGATTCACCAAAATTAATTGATATCCAGCAGGGCACCAGATAGGGATGCCCCCTTTCTCCCTTGCTGTTTACTTTGATAATTGAACCCCTGGCCCAGACAATTAGATCCAATTCCTCCATTCATGGTATAGCAGTAGGCCAAAACTATCTTAATTGCTGTTTATTCGCTGGTGATTTTCTGTGCACCTTATCTCAACCTATTACCTCGGTTTCAATCCTCATGCAAATCCTAGACAATTTTGGTAAGATCTTAGGTTTGAAAGTAAATCTCAAAAAAACAGAAGCTTTGAACGTATCTTTCCCCTCTCCCTCTCGTATTAAATACTTAGGTATCCACCTCACACGTCAAAGGGGAATATCTATTGGCTCAGGCGTATAAACTCGGTCAAGATGAACATTATACCTATTTCACACACTGCCCATAGCAATCAACTTCCCTGAACTAGAGATATTTCAACATCTGACTTTTAATTGTATCTGGCACAATAAATCCCATTGTATCTCCAAAAGCACTATATTTAAACACAAGACAAAGGGAGGCCTATCATGCCCTAATTTTAAGTTATACTTTAAAGCTGCACACATTTTCTTTATCCCTCAGGCTCACTCTACAACACACCAACCTTTGTGGGTCTTTATTGAAACCTTTCAAATCCACCCTTACTTCTGGGACACTATACTATGGCTCTACCACCCTTGCAAGACTCTCGGGGCATGTCCAAATCCCTTCATCTAGCAATCACTTTCAATTTGGCAATGGGCTAGACAAACCCTGGGACTAGCCCCTAAACATTTCTCACTTGCTCCACTGATTCCCCACCCATAACTTACATTATAAATTCCCCCCCTCTCTTTATCCTGGTGGAGAACCTTGGGCCTGCTCCGTGCTGGCTCCTGGTATCTAGATGATCAAATTCTCAAGTTTGATCAACTGAATACTCTGTATCAAATCCCGCCACAAGAACTTTTTACTTACTGTAGCCTTAGACATTTTATCCAGACACAGGAACTTTCACTGGGCACACCCGGCATCTTGGCTAGTGAAAGTATGCGATAAAGGCCCTCTCAAGAAAGGTATTATTAGCCTTATCTATGATTCAATCAACACTGACCTAGGTCAATCTAAATTGACTTATGTACGTAGCTAGGAGAATGACCTGAACTGTAATTGGCCCCAAGATCTCTAGGAGTCCTTTTGGTTAAACTTAACTAAAGGTTCCCTCAATAGCAGTGTCTTGGAGACTTCAATTAAAGTTCTCCATAGGACATACTATACCATGGACAAACTTTACAAATGGAAATTAACACCAAGCCAAGACCGTTTCAGAGAATGTGGGAGAGTAGGCTCCTTTTTTCATACCTGGTGGGACTTCCCTAGAGTTATATCACTATGGCAGGAAGTATTTTTGCTTGCCTCTGACTTATTCGCTCAACAAATGAATCCATCGGCTGAGGTAAGTCTGCTGGGCCACCACATTCCTTCATTACCCATGCATCAAAACAAGTTGATGCAATTTATAATGTTAACCACTCAAATTCACATTGCACGACAGTGGAAATCCTCTTCCCTGCAATTACGACTGGTTATCTCCATATTAAATTATCTTTTAATAAATGAGCGACTCTCCCACATTCTAGAAGACTCATTACAATTTGGACCCCATGGCTGGCTTCCCATCATAGTATCCCTATCCCCTAACAAACCTACTGTTTTACAATTTGAATCTTGACATGGCTGGCTGAGGATCTCCCCGGAGTCAGAGGTGGGAGGTAGGTCTGGTTTCCCCTGGCAATATATATATTGAGATATACTTTTTATTTTTTTAATTCTATTTAATAGTTTTTTCCCCTTTTCTTTTTTTTTTTAATTGTTCTCCCGTGTTTTGTTTGTTTTTTTCCCCTATCTTTACTATATATGTTTATTAATCGCCATTATTGTTTTTTATCCTATATACTATATCCTAAAAAAGGAAAAATGTTAGTGGTGATGTCGTACAAAATGATGCTTATCTAGTAGAACATGTATATCTAGATGGGGTAATCATTGCAAAATTTTTGACTATCAATCTTTACATAGCCCCTATGCAGGTGAACCTTGTTACTGGATGATTCAATTTCTTTTGTTTTTGTATTTCACTGGCGACTATTGTATATTGCCGCATCATCTGTATGTTGACATTTTTACTGATTAATAAAACTGATTAGAAAAAAAAAATCTTATTGCCTGCTCAGAATTCCGAGAAAAACAGTTATTACACTGCATTCTTGGAACTTGGGCAGGGACATGCAAATGTGCCTGCAAAGGCTTTGCTCTTTAATCCAAATACCATTTCAAACATGGCTCCTTTTAAGCATATGCCTGCTGTATTAGACAGCTTTAAGCAAATCCCAGGATAGATTATGCACAAGCCAGAAAACCTACCCACAAGGTTACTGCCTCACTTTGGCGTGGGGCCGGTTCCTAGCAAGGGTAGTAGATTTTGCATAAAATGAGCTATGTTTGAAATGGTATTGGGATTACAGAGTGAAGCCTTTGTTTCCCCAGGTTCCAAGAATGCAGTGCAATAACGGTATCTCTCGGAATTCTGAGCAGGAATTTTTTCACTTGTTTTAGATGTTTAAATGTGAACACAAATGTAATTTTATATATATATATATATATATATATATATATATATATATATTGTGAGCATAAAGGTGGAATAGTGGTTGATGGGAGATACATCAGACCTGATTTGCTAGACAGCAACCAGAGGATTTCTCAGTTAAATGCCCCAGGGAGAGATGTTACAGTTTGCAATATGCATAGCTGATGCTCTGCAAAACATGGTATGGGTCCCTGGGGCGGAGTATTTGGAGAGCAGGGGGGGCCAATGCTCCAACAGCACTAGTTGCTGTATAACAGACCACAGCTTGGATCTGGTTTTTAAGAGTTAGCTAATTGGCACTCACCTGTAGCTACTCAATTAGCAGACAGGCCTTTAAAAGAAGAGAGCAGCCTGCTCCAAGGGGGAGAGGAAAAGACAGCTAGGAGAGGCTGCGCTTATTGCAAAGACATTGCTTTTGTTTGGGAAATTGGTAAGTGGGAAAGCCACCCAATTGCAGATAGCAAGTACTGTCTAGTAAGAGCTCAAGTAAGAGCAAGGGATTTTGTTTGTTTTGTTATTATTTAAAGTACCTGCTTTCAAACTGAATAAAAAAGGAAAACTGAGCTGAAGGTGTCCTGGACTTTGTATACCCTAGAAGGCTGTGGTTACTGCAAGATCGGTGACAATCCTACCTGTAAAAGAAGTGGTTTGTCACATATGGTGGAGAATGCGGGCATTCACGTAAGCCTGAGGGTAGAAGTCATTTAAAGCTCAACATGGAGGATGTTATCAAGGCTCTGATCCAATCCTCCTCTGTGCAACAGGAGACTAACAGGAGAGCTGCAGAAAACAGTGCAGCCCTGCAGCAACTGGTGCTGGCCCAGGCAGAGTGTGCTAAAGTCCTGGCCAAAACACAAATGGAGGGCACTGAGTCCTTGGTGAAACAGCTTGTTGTGACACAAGCGGAGATGTTTAAAGTAGCCCGTGAGGAGCAGCAAAAAGTCACCCAGGGACTACAACAGGTAATCCAAGCGATCTCTGGAAAACTGAATGGAGACCCTGATGGAAGATACCAGGGGCCAAAGGTGATTCGGGCGAGCCACTATCTTCAGAAAATGACCGCATCAGATGATGTTGAGGCGTACCTTCTGGCATTTGAGCGCACTGCTGAGAGGGACGGATGGCCGGCTGGTGAGTGGGCAAGCATACTGGCACCGTTCCTAAGTGGAGAGCCGCAGAAGGCATATTATGACCTAGAACCAGCCGATGCAAGTATCTACAGCAAATTGAAAGCTGAAATCTTGGCACGACTGGGTGTAACCTCTGCAGTACGTGCCCAAAGGTTCCACTCATGGTCATATTCTTCAGACAAAGCCGCACGTTCCCAAATGTTTGACCTCATACACCTTGCACGGAAATGGTTACAACCTGAAATCCATTCAGCTAGCCACATTGTGGAAACCTTAGTAATGGACCGGTTTTTGCGTGGTTTACCAGCTTCCCTGCGTCGCTGGGTCAGCCAAAGTGACCCCCATACAGCTGACCAACTGATTGCCTTGGTGGAAAGATATGCGGCTGCAGGAGAACTGCTATGTCCTACTTCACAGGCAAACCCTCGCAATCCTAAGCCCCAAGATTCTGCAAGACCGGGTAAGACTGTTCAAGGTTTAAGGGGGGCATCCAGGTCTAATAGGCCTGGGAACGGAACTAATTGGTGGTCAGACTGTACTGTCAAATGTTTCAAGTGCAAAGAGGATGGTCATATGGCCAAAGACTGTCCATTTAAGGATGAACCTATGGAATGCAATATGGGCAAAAATGAGGGAACACGTTCATTTTTGCTCAGTTGTTATGGTATTGTTAACAATGACTATGATAATAACGCTCATAAATGCTGTGTAACTGTGAATGGAAAAATGTCTAAAGCATTACTTGATTCAGGTAGTATGGTTACGTTGGTAGCAGAGTCTATAATACCTTGTGTAAAACCTGATCATGGACAGAAAATAGGCATTATCTGTGTTCATGGTGATAAAAAGGAATACCCCACTGCGGAAGTAAATATTGGAACCCAGTATGGGAATTTAAAGTACCGAGTGGGTGTAGTACCTAGATTAGCCCATGAGGTAGTGATCGGTAGAGACTTTCCTCATTTTCTAAAATTATGGGCAGCTTTACAAAAGACAGATCAAAATTTATCAGAAATGAGTCAGTCTGTCGAGGATAATGTGTTCCCTTTTTCCGATATTGACTTGGGTTTTGACCACTGTGACGGAAAAATAAGGAAAAAGAAAAAAATACTGCCCTAAACCAGTATTAATAGGAGATAACCCAGCTCAAACTAGTGAGGAGCCTACTAATAATGCAGACAAGGATAAGGACTTAATTGATATTGGAATTAGTCCAGGTAACTTTAAAAGCGCTCAGTGGGAAGATCCCACTTTAGTGACAGCTAGAAATGATATTAAAGTTGTAAACGGGGTTGTTAATCAGCCAGGAGGAGCACTGCCGTTCCCCTATTTTGAAGTACAAAATGACCTAATTTACCGTGTAGAAAAAAAGGATTCAGACATCATTAGGCAGCTGTTGGTTCCTCAGACTTACCAGAATATAGTGCTAAAGTTGGCTCACAGCCACATATTAGGGGGACACTTGGGAGTCGGAAAAACTAGAGAGAGAGTCCTTAGACGGTTTTACTGGCCTGGAGTGTTTGCTGCTATTACAAACTATTGCTCCTCATGTCCTGAGTGCCAGTACAGGGCTCCTTTCAAGACTTTTCGTAGTCCACTTGTACCCTTACCCATAATTGACGTGCCTTTTGAAAGGATCGCTATGGACTTAGTGGGGCCACTGGTAAAGTCCGCTAGGGGACACCAATATATATTAGTCATCTTGGACTATGCAACTCGCTATCCTGAGGCCATTCCCTTGCGTAATACCTCTGCAAAGCTAATAGCTAAGGAACTTATGTTGATGTTCAGTAGGGTGGGTATCCCTAAAGAAATACTGACAGACCAGGGGACCCCGTTCATGTCCAGAGTCACAAAAGAGTTGTGCAGGCTCTTGCAGGTTAAACATCTTAAGACCTCAGTATATCACCCACAGACTGATGGTTTAGTAGAGAGGTTCAACAAAACCCTTAAGAGTATGCTACGCAAGGTAATTGATGCAGATGGAAGAAATTGGGATTTTTTATTGCCATATCTACTGTTTTCCATTAGGGAAGTTCCACAGGCCTCCACGGGCTTCTCTCCTTTTGAATTATTATATGGAAGACATCCCAGGGGAATATTGGATATTGCTAAGGAGACCTGGGAACAGGAGACTACTCCTCACAGGAGTGTAATTGAGCATATAGCTCAAATGCAGGATAGAATGGCCACCATCATGCCTATTGTCAGGGAACACATGCTGGAAGTCCAGCAGGCTCAGAAAAACAGCTATAACCGTAATGCTAGAGTCAGAGTGTTCCAACCGGGAGACAGGGTATTGGTTCTGGTCCCTACTGTGGAGAATAAGTTCCTTGCGACTTGGCATGGACCCTATGAAATAATAGAGAAAGTGAGTGATGTCAATTATAAAGTCAGACAACCAGGAAGAAGAAAGCCTGAACAGTTGTATCATATAAATCTGTTAAAGCCATGGAAGGACAGGGAGGTCCTGGTTGCTTTAAAACCTTCAGAACCTCCTATAGTAGAGCCAGATGTGAACGTATCTAAGACTCTGTCTGTCCATCAAAAGCAAGAGGTCAGAGATTTCATCAGAAGAAATAGGGATGTTTTCTCGATAGTTCCAGGAAAGACTAAAGTGATTAAACATGACATAATAACCGAACCAGGGAAAAGAGTTAACCTCAAACCCTATAGAATTCCTGAGGCCCGGAGGGAGGTTATAAACTTAGAGGTTGAGAGCATGTTAAAACTTGGAGTCATTGAAGAATCCCAGAGTAACTGGAGTAGTCCTATTGTATTGGTGCCAAAACCTGATGGCACATGGAGGTTCTGCAATGACTACCGCAAGTTAAACGCCCTCTCAAAATTTGATGCTTACCCAATGCCAAGAGTTGATGAGTTAATAGAAAGACTGGGCAAAGCTCGTTATCTAACAACCTTGGATTTAACAAAGGGTTACTGGCAGGTCCCGCTCACTGAAAGAGCCAAAGAAAAGACAGCCTTTTCAACACCCAGTGGCCTGTTTCAGTACACTGTATTGCCATTTGGGTTACATGGGGCACCTGCCACATTCCAACGAATGATGGACAGAATTCTTAAACCTCATGTTCGTTATGCTGCAGCATACTTGGATGATGTCGTCATCCACAGTGCAGACTGGGAATCCCACCTCCCTAAAGTTCAAGCGGTACTTGATGCTATCCGCTCAGCAGGCTTAACTGCCAATCCTTCCAAGTGTACGATTGGTTTAGAGGAAGCTAAGTACTTAGGTTATTCTATTGGGAGGGGTTTGGTTAAACCACAGGAAGCCAAAGTAGAAGCCATACAAAAATGGCCACAGCCCCTTACAAAGAAACAAGTAAAGGCATTTTTGGGTTTAATTGGATATTATAGGCGGTTCATTCCAGATTTTGCTACCATTGCTGCACCCCTGACAGACCTTATTAAAGCAAAATCCCCAGTCATAGTTAAATGGTGCCCTGAGGCAGAAAAGGCTTTTAAGAGTCTGAAGGAAGCTATCTGTAGCCATCCTGTCTTAGTGACCCCAGATTTTTCCAGGGATTTTATAGTTCAGACAGATGCTTCTGATGTGGGCTTGGGGGCTGTTCTTTCACAGGAATACCAGGGTGAAGAACACCCTGTTTTCTTTTTGAGCAGAAAGTTAAACCCACATGAGAAGAACTACTCTATTGTTGAAAAAGAGTGTCTTGCTATTAAGTGGGCATTAGACTCTCTTAAATACTACCTACTAGGCAGAAGGTTTCGATTGATAACGGACCATGCTCCTCTGACGTGGATGTATCAGAACAGGGAAAGTAACTCCAGAGTAACCAGATGGTTTTTGAGTTTGCAATCTTTTAATTTCACTGTGGAACACAGGGCTGGTCTGCAACAAGGTAATGCTGATGGGCTTTCGAGGGTACACTCCCTGATTTCCATGGTCGCTCAAACCCTTGGGTATGAGCTGGGGGGGAGGATATGTGAGCATAAAGGTGGAATAGTGGTTGATGGGAGATACATCAGACCTGATTTGCTAGACAGCAACCAGAGGATTTCTCAGATAAATGCCCCAGGGAGAGATGTTACAGTTTGCAATATGCATAGCTGATGCTCTGCAAAACATGGTATGGGTCCCTGGGGCGGAGTATTTGGAGAGCAGGGGGGGCCAATGCTCCAACAGCACTAGTTGCTGTATAACAGACCACAGCTTGGATCTGGTTTTTAAGAGTTAGCTAATTGGCACTCACCTGTAGCTACTCAATTAGCAGACAGGCCTTTAAAAGAAGAGAGCAGCCTGCTCCAAGGGGGAGAGGAAAAGACAGCTAGGAGAGGCTGCGCTTATTGCAAAGACATTGCTTTTGTTTGGGAAATTGGTAAGTGGGAAAGCCACCCAATTGCAGATAGCAAGTACTGTCTAGTAAGAGCTCAAGTAAGAGCAAGGGATTTTATTTGTTTTGTTATTATTTAAAGTACCTGCTTTCAAACTGAATAAAAAAGGAAAACTGAGCTGAAGGTGTCCTGGACTTTGTATACCCTAGAAGGCTGTGGTTACTGCAAGATCGGTGACAATCCTACCTGTAAAAGAAGTGGTTTGTCACAATATATATATATATATATATATATGAATAATCAGAGTATTGCAATATATAGTGATATCTTTTTATTGGACAAACATATTCATAGGTCTCATGACGAGCTTTCAAGAGCGTTCCTCTCCTTTACATATATACACACACACACATGGTTCAGTCACATTGTGCAGCAAGCACAGACAGCAGCTAGACGACGTGGCAGTATGACAATAAGATGCTGGAAGGTTGGCAAGGGTATCTGGAGCCATGCAGCCTGCAGTGCATTCCACAGCTGCTGAAGAGTGCATGGTGGAGGATCCATAAGGCGAAGATGGCAATCAAGGTGGTCCCACAGGTGCTCCCTGGGATTCAAGTCCAGGGAATTTGGAGGCCAAGGAAGTACTTGGAAGTCTTCATCATGCTCCTCCAACCACTCCCGTACAATTCTGGCCATATGACATGTTGCATCTGTCATAACCTACAATGATGATGGAGTCTAGAGGATCCTACTCCTCTTATCTCCTGTAGGTTTTAGACCTAAGTTTGGGTGGCTCCAGACCAATGGACAGTCTTTGTAGATGCAAGAGCATAAGTCCCAGCTTTTGGTAGTGTGCCTGGGAAACCTGGAAGGGAGTCAGAAACGATCTCCTCTACCAGCATATGCCCCTGGGTCAATAATACACCTGCACACAAAGTCTTGATGAAAATTATGAACCAAGATTTATTGAAACAAACATATTTAAAACATTTCACACACACACAGTGGAGGGAGTGGCTGCCGTGGATCAACCTTTCCCCTTTCTCTGGCCAATAGGGTAACCTCCAGAGTAACCTAATTACCTCTGTCCAATGTAACAGAAGTAGGCTATGGGAACCACCAGACCCCTCCCAGGTCCGCCCACTAGGCGGGGCCAACTAATTAATTTGGGCTCTGAATCTCCAGGGAAAAGCATGCCTTGGCTCTCCTGTGCCCATGCTAGGAAGGCTGAGAAACCTCAGGCCATCCCATTGTTTCTGGGTGCCTGCCTGTCTGCTCTCCAGCTGTGAGCTCCCCATTGTTAGTACTCTGCTGGACACTTAGCTAATGGGATTAACAAGTCTTTGGGAACAAAGGAGGCTTGGCTGTATTCAACGGGCTTCCCCTCTACAATATAATAACATACTAATATTTGTAAATATGAATGTATGTTATTATATAACACACAATGTTTCACCCACATATAACCAATATATCCCATTAGATCCCTCACAGGATACTCATTACAATGAGCCTAAACATGGGAGGTATGGGAATATGCTAAGGGATAAACTTATAATACTTTATCCCCTAGACCACAACATAACAATATATCCATAACAAGTGGGCCCCAAACCTTTTCTTCCACAGCATGAGCCATGAACTTTGTCCAAACACAAGATGGCCCCTGGCTGATTCATGACAGCATCCACTCCAGGGAAGACAGTCAACATGTATGGGCTTACTTGATCTGCAAGCATGGATAGAAAACCCAATCGGTTGAGAGTGCCTTCCAGAGGTATGAGTGGGCCCAGACAATGCCAAGAAAACCCCTGACCATAACGTTACCGCCACCAGCTTGTATTCTACCAACAATGGTTGCAGCGTGTTCTCTGAGGTTTCACGCTTGACACATTAACGTCTGTCCAGTTGATGGAGCAGAAAACATGACTCATCAGAGAAGACAACCCTCACCAGAGGCGCTCATCGCAAGGCAGGCAGGTTAGAGGGGGGTGGGGGATCCTAAACAATGTGTGGGAAACACCATTGCCAGGCTTCAAATTTTATTGCCATCATTTTTCAGGTGCTCATTGCGAGGCCCTGTAAAGCAGACGGGGGAGAAGCTCGCAATGAGCGCCAAAGGCGCTTATCGAAGGGCTCATGATGAATGCCGAAGGTGCTCAAATTGTGTGGCAAACAGCAGTGCCAGGCTTAAAAATGTATTGCCGTCATTTTTGGATTTCAGTTGAAACTTAGGGTTAACACCCTCCAAACCCAGGCTAAACTGGTATAAAATTTGAAAAAATGTTTTGGCCAGTCAGGAGGAAGCAAAGACTGCAACATTTGTATCACAATCTGGCAGTTGCTGTCTGTTTTTTTCTCTCTGCCTGACTCCTTATGGCCAATTTCTGCTGTGACCCCAAAACCATCATTTCCTTTAGGAGGTCACACACTGTACCCTGCAGGGTATGTAATCAAGTACATTCAGCTTTTCAATATAATACATATTTTTCTACTAATCAGTAGCTGTTTATTAGGAAACATTTGAAACCCAGCTCACTTATATATCCCTTTAACCTCATTTTATCAAGTCTGAAGCTTCAGACTTGATAAAGAGAGGTTAAACTTCTCAAAAGCTCGTCAATATAAATAATGTTGTTTATCCAATACATAAGGTATATGATTCAATCAACACTGACCTAGGTCAGTATACACACACACATATATACATACACACACATATATATATACAACATACATAGATATACATACATAAACACACTTTATGGACAAAAATATCTAAAACTTGGGAGCCAGGAAGACTTCATAGGAGCCAGACAGTCTGCTTTCTATAAAAGGAAAGAAGCACTTCACAGAAACATAGTATACTTAGGAGCCAGAAGTACAAATAATAAGAACAGGGCTCAGAGGAAAGCTTTACACACTAAAACTTGGTTCCCGAGTGCTTGACAAGGACCAGAATTTAAGGATTTCCCTGTTGTGCATAGGTGAGTCAATCACAAGACGGACAGAGACAATTAACAGGTTTTGTAAAAAAATAAGAGCAACAAATGTGACACTTAAGTGGTCCTTTAAATATTTAACTTTATAGCACAGATCGGTTTCCTTTACTGAGCTGATGCGCAGTGCCAGGCAGAACATGTATCAGCCCAGGTGTGCAGTGCCATGCAGAACATGTATCAGCCCGGGTGTGCAGTGCCATGCAGAACATGTATCAGCCCGGGTGTGCAGTGCCATGCAGAACATGTATCAGCCAAGGTGTGCAGTGCCATGCAGTACATGTATCAGCCCAGTTGTGCAGTGCCATGCAGTACATGTATCAGCCCGGGTGTGCAGTGCCCGGCAGTACATGTATCAGCCAGGGTGTGCAGTGCCAGGCAGTACATGTATCAGCCCGGGTGTGCCGTGCCATGCAGTACATGTATCAGCCCAGGTGTGCAGTGCCCGGCAGTACATGTATCAACCCGGGTGTGCAGTGCCATGCAGTACATGTATCAGCCCGGGTGTGCAGTGCCAGGCAGAACATGTATCAGCCCAGGTGTGCAGTGCCAGGCAGAACATGTATCAGCCCGGGTGTGCAGTGCCCGGCAGTACATATACCAGCCCGGATGTGCAGTGCCCGGCAGTACATATACCAGCCCGGGTGTGCAGTGCCCGGCAGTACATATACCAGCCCGGGTGTGCAGTGCCCGGCAGTACATATACCAGCCCGGGTGTGCAGTGCCATGCAGTACATGTATCAGCCCAGGTGTGCAGTGCCAGGCAGAACATGTATCAGCCCAGGTGTGCAGTGCCCGGCAGTACCTGTATCAGCCCGGGTGTGCAGTGCCCGGCAGTACATATACCAGCCCGGGTGTGCAGTGCCCGGCAGTACATGTATCAGCCCGGGCGTGCAGTGCCAGGCAGAACATATACCAGCCCGGGTGTGCAGTGCCCGGCAGTACATGTATCAACCCGGGTGTGCAGTGCCAGGCAGTACAAGAATCAGCCCGGGTGTGCAGTGCCAGGCAGTACATGTATCAGCCCAGGTGTGCAGTGCCAGGCAGTACATATACCAGCCCGGGTGTGCAGTGCCAGGCAGTACAAGTATCAGCCGAGTGTGCAGTGCCAGGCAGTACAAGTATCAGCCGAGTGTGCAGTGCCAGGCAGTACAAGTATCAGCCGAGTGTGCAGTGACAGGCAGTACAAGTATCAGCTGAGTGTGCTGTGACAGGCAATACAAGTACCAGCCTGGGTGTGTAGTGCCAGGCAGTACAAGTATCAGCAAAGTGTGCAGTGCCAGGCAGTACAAGTATCAGCTGAGTGTGCTGTGACAGGCAGTACAAGTACCAGCCTGGGTGTGCAGTGCCAGGCAGTACATGTATCAGCCGAGTGTGCAGTGCCAGGCAGTACATGTATCAACTGAGTGTGCAGTGCCAGGCAGTACATGTATCAGCCGAGTGTGCAGTGCCAGGAAGTACAAGTATCAGCCGGGTGTGCAGTGCCAGGCAGCTCATTATGCTGTGGTGAATAAACACATACCCTCTACTTTGCCCCTCTTACAGTAACTGCACAGGTAAAGTAATACTTACTGGTGTGACTGCAACTTGCATGAACAGGCAGGAGATATCCAGAGCTGCTAGTAGGTAAGTGACCCTGATTATGGTCCTTTTGTTGACTGGATTTTCTGGATTTAGAGCCATTTTATTTTACTGGCTGGGCCCCTAAGTGTCTCCTGTGCTCGGCCCCCTGAGTGTCTCCTGTGCTGGGCCCCTGAGTGTCTCCTGTGTTAGGCCCCTGAGTGTCTTCTGTGCTGGCCCCCTGAGTGTCTCCTGTGCTGGGCCCCTGAGTGTCTCCTGTGCTGGGCCCCTGAGTGTCACCTGTGCTGGTTTGCTGAGTGTCACCTGTGCTAGGCCCCCTGAGTGTCTCCTGTGCTCGGCCCCCTGAGTGTCACCTGTGCTGGTTTGCTGAGTGTCACCTGTGCTAGGCCCCCTGAGTGTCTCCTGTGCTGGGCCCCTGAGTGTCACCTGTGCTGGACCGCTGAGTGTCCCCTGTGCTCGGCCCCCTGAGTGTCTCCTGTGCTGGGTCCCTAAGTGTCTCCTGTTCTGGGCCCCTGAGCGTCACCTGTGCTGAGTGTCTCCTGTGCTGGGCCCCCTGAGTGTCTCCTGTGCTGGGCCCCTGAGTGTCCCCTGTGCTCGGCCCCCTGAGTGTCCCCTGTGCTCGGCCCCCTTAGTGTCTCCTGTGCTGGGCCCCCTGAGTGTCTCCTGTGCTGGGCCCCTGACTGTCTCCTGTGCTGGGCCCCCTGAGTGTCTCCTGTGCTGGGCCCCAGAGTGTCTCCTCTGCTGGACCGCTGAGTGTCTCCTGTGCTAGGCCCCTGAGTGTCTCCTGTGCTGGGCCCCCTGAGTGTCTCCTGTGCTGGGCCCCCTGAGTGTCTCCTGTGCTGGGCCCCTGAGTGTCTCCTCTGCTGGACCGCTGAGTGTCCCCTGTGCTCGGCCCCCTGAGTGTCCCCTGTGCTCGGCCCCCTGAGTGTCCCCTGTGCTCGGCCCCCTGAGTGTCCCCTGTGCTGGGCCCCCTGAGTGTCTCCTGTGCTGGGCCCCCTGAGTGTCTCCTGTGCTATGCCCCTGAGTGTCTCCTATGCTCGGCCCCCTGAGTGTCTCCTGTGCTCGGCCCCCTGAGTGTCTCCTGTGCTCGGCCCCCTGAGTGTCTCCTGTGCTCGGCCCCCTGAGTGTCACCTGTGCTGGATCGCTGAGTGTATACCTAGCTGGGAATCAGACTGTGTGTTAGTGATTGGCTGCCTCTCTCTATTTCCTGCTTCCTGTACAAAGTCCTAAGCTGTGAGCGCTCACTGCTGTATTTAGGAGTAAAGTGTAGGTTTACAAACTCTGCTTTTTTAACATGTTAACTGCCAATGTCGGAAAAACTGGAAATGTAAAAGTCCACATCAATGCCTCTTAGATTGCTCTTTTAAAGAACTAAATGATGTATAAAATCCTTTAGTAAAGTAACAAAAAAATACTACTTTTAATTTTTAACCGATATCCTTGTTGTTCAGTTGTGTCCGACTCTCCGTGACCCTATGGACCACATCACTCCAGGCACATCTATCATTATTTTCCTGGTTGTGCTCATCCATAATGTATTCTTGGCAGAGATACTGAAGTGGGTTGCCAGTTCCTTCTCAAATGGACCTCAATTTGTCTGAACTCTGCTATGACCTTCACATTGTTACAAACCTGTTGAGGCCCACTTTTGGCAGCTTGGACCACTGTAAAGCCCTCTCAGCTAGGATCAAACATGAAGAAAACCGTTTTATCCTATCTAGAAATATTGGATGCAAGCCTAAGGGGAAAACTTCCCCATGTTATTTTCCATTGACTGTAGGCATTTTTTTACATTGGCTCATTCAAATTTACCGGGCTTGTATGCCGTCCTGTGATTAGTTTCATCTGGAGCCAGGAGAAGCTCCAAGCTGGAGCTTCAGGTTGTTACCCAAGATTGAAATTCATCCAATCAACGGATTGCTTATGTTTGAATGCACCAATACGGGGGTAGTTGGGGCTACTAGGGATATTTGGAACAAGGCGCTGATGATGGCACCTATACCCTGCAGCAAGCCCAAGCCCTTATCCCCAGATGAAGAGGAAGGATTGTCACCCTGGCTGGTGCCAGATTTAACCCCAGTTAACCATGCCACACTCAACTCCCAGCATGACACCCCGAGACAGGACTAAGGAGGGAACGCTGGTAGCCACGCCAGGCAAGCCTGCACATGCCCTATTATTGTTTCCCCACTCAAATAGCAAATGGCGCAGATTGCGCTCCAGAGTGGGCGGAGCACTCTAGGAGGTATGTTCTGCCACCGGGGACAGATTCCATCTATGGGGTTCACGATAATTCAATTAGTGTAGCTGTGTCTCTGAATGTTTTTTATATACATAAGCGGGGAATTCAAACATGGTCACTCCTCTGTTCATTCAGCCCCATTTTATTGCTGTGATTTTGAGATCCCAACTCGCAAATGGAGTTTGCAAGTTTCGATCCATTGCGATTCATCAAATCGCAAGTTACTTCCCTCAAAGCCTTTGATCTTTCACGGACGCAAGATTTGCAGCTGCTAAAATCACAAATCGCTTTTCAATTGCTCCGATTCTCCCTCGCGAATCACTCCATCAAGCCCGCAATTTGACAAAATCGAACCACAGGTTACTACTACCAAGGAGGTCTCGCAAAGGGATTAATGAGCAATTGTAGCACTTTGAAAGCAAATAACAAAGCAATACTGTACTTTTATTAAAGGGGAAAAAGTGATGTTTGGTTTTAGGATTAATAGCACAACATTCTCAAACTCGCAAATCGGCATAGATAAATATTTTATTTCATGTTTAATTTCCATCCAAAGTCTTTTGGGCTTCAACCTCCAAGCCCGTAGGACTTTGGAATCCAACCTCAATTTTTTTGTCCTACGGCTAGAATAACGACTTACGGACTTGGAGGTCATTCGAGCCTGTAGGACTTTGGACGGAAATTAAACATGACATAAAGTATTAAACATGACATAAAGTATTATATTTTGGTGATGTGCGAGCTTGCGAATGTTGTGCTTTTAATTCTAGCGTCACCCATTGTGTTCCCCATCATTAACAGTGCTGGATTGAATTTAGATTTGCTTTTAAAGTGCTCTGATTTTTAGCTTGCGTCCACGATCATGTTCAAGCCCGCAAATGCTACCGAAAGCATGGTATCCGATTCTCGTGACCCTGAGTGTCTCCTATGCTCGGCCCCCTGAGTGTCTCCTGTGCTCGGCCCCCTGAGTGTCTCCTGTGCTCGGCCCCCTGAGTGTCTCCTGTGCTCGGCCCCCTGAGTGTCACCTGTGCTGGATCGCTGAGTGTATACCTAGCTGGGAATCAGACTGTGTGTTAGTGATTGGCTGCCTCTCTCTATTTCCTGCTTCCTGTACAAAGTCCTAAGCTGTGAGCGCTCACTGCTGTATTTAGGAGTAAAGTGTAGGTTTACAAACTCTGCTTTTTTAACATGTTAACTGCCAATGTCGGAAAAACTGGAAATGTAAAAGTCCACATCAATGCCTCTTAGATTGCTCTTTTAAAGAACTAAATGATGTATAAAATCCTTTAGTAAAGTAACAAAAAAATACTACTTTTAATTTTTAACCGATATCCTTGTTGTTCAGTTGTGTCCGACTCTCCGTGACCCTATGGACCACATCACTCCAGGCACATCTATCATTATTTTCCTGGTTGTGCTCATCCATAATGTATTCTTGGCAGAGATACTGAAGTGGGTTGCCAGTTCCTTCTCAAATGGACCTCAATTTGTCTGAACTCTGCTATGACCTTCACATTGTTACAAACCTGTTGAGGCCCACTTTTGGCAGCTTGGACCACTGTAAAGCCCTCTCAGCTAGGATCAAACATGAAGAAAACCGTTTTATCCTATCTAGAAATATTGGATGCAAGCCTAAGGGGAAAACTTCCCCATGTTATTTTCCATTGACTGTAGGCATTTTTTGATTCGCTCATTCAAATTTACCGGGCTTGTATGCCCTCCTGTGATTAGTTTCATCTGGAGCCAGGAGAAGCTTCAAGCTGGAGCTTCAGGTTGTTACCCAAGATTGAAATTCAGCCAATCAACGTGTTGCTTATGTTTGAATGCACCAATACGGGGGTAGTTGGGGCTACTAGGGATATTTGGAACAAGGCGCTGATGATGGCACCTATACCCTGCAGCAAGGCCAAGCCCTTGTCCCCAGATGAAGAGGAAGGATTGTCACCCTGGCTGGTGCCAGATTTAATCCCAGTTAACCATGCCACACACACTCAACTCCCAGCATGACACCCTGAGACAGGAGTGGAGAGGGAACGCTGGTAGCCACGCCAGGCAAGCCCCCACATGCCCTATTATTGTTTCCCCACTCAAATAGCAAATGGCGCAGATTGCACTCCAGAGTGGGCGGAGCACTCTAGGCGGTATGTTCCATCTGAGTGGTTCACGATAATTCAATTAGTGTAGCTTTGTCTCTGAATGTTTTATATATACATAAGCGGGGAATTCAAACATGGTCACTCTTCTGTTCATTCAGCCCCATTCTATTGCTGTGATTTTGAGATCCCAACTCGCAAATGGAGTTCGCAAGTTTCGATCCATTGCGATTCATCAAATCGCAAGTTACTTCCCTCAAAGCCTTTGATCTTTCACGGCCGCAAGATTTGCGGCAGCTAAAATCACAAATCGCTTTTCAATTGCTCCGATTCTCCCTCGCGAATCCCTCCATCAAGCCCGCAACTTGACAAAATCGAACCACAGGTTATTGCTACCAAGGAGGTCTCGCAAAGGGCTTAATGAGCAATTGTAGCACTTTGAAAGCAAATAACAAAGCAATACTGTACTTTTATTAAAGGGGAAAAAGTGATGTTTGGTTTTAGGATTAATAGCACAACATTCTCAAACTCGCAAATCGGCATAGATAAATATTTTATTTCATTCGAGCCTGTAGGACTTTGGACGGAAATTAAACATGACATAAAGTATTAAACATGACATAAAGTATTATATTTTGTCGATGTGCGAGCTTGAGAATGTTGTGCTTTTAATTCTAATGTCACCCATTGTGTTCCCAATCATTTACAGTGCTGGATTGAATTTAGATTTGCTTTTAAAGTGCTCTGATTTTTAGCTTGCGTCTACGATCATGTTCAAGCCCGCAATTGCTACCGAAAGCATGGTATCCGATTCTCGTGACCGGCGACTAACTGAATAGCAGAGTAAAAGAAGACTTACTTGGGACTGCAACTCAATTGCAGATAAGTAGGCTACTTGCAATGGAGTTAGGGCCTTGAATTGAATGAGGCTGATTGTGTTGTGGGCTGTTCCCCGCTGGTTTATTCTGTATAAATACCCTTGCATATCAGTTCCAGTTTGGACTTACATACATATTGTGTGTGTCACTTTTGGGCAAAGGCTTTCTGAGCGAAATCACTTTTTGGTACTTTGCTAGCACTACCTGTGTTCTACATTACAGGACATACATCTGCCATTGCTGTTCCAGCTGTATCATGATGCAGGTAACTTGCTAGGTCATATGCTTAAAGGGACCTCCACCTGTTCCTGTTTTCCTTACTTGATTCCTTGTCTTGGAGGAGCAGCAGAGTGCTGAGATGGCCAGATCCCTGACAATCCTGTAAGCCATAGACAGATTTTGAGGTGCCCCTGGTCCCTGGGTTGTGACACCCACCTTAGGTGGCCATACATGGTATCGCTGACAGCTTGGTCCTTTCAGCACAGGCAGCAGCAGTGGCGGTGAGCATCTACTAGATGACGCTGCCAACATTTCTGACAGTTGAAAATTAGGGTTAACAACCTCTCCAAATCCAGGAGATAAATAAGCATAAAATAAAAAAAATGTTTTGGACAATCAGGAGGAAGCATAGGCTGGAGCATTTGTATCACAATCTGGGGTTGCTGTCTGTGCTGCAAAGCAGCCTGGGATATATAGTATGGCACATGTTAGAAAGTGCTATGTATTTTCATATAAGAGTCTATCTGTGCAGCACATTCACACTAGATTACACCTGCAGGTTGTCTGTTCCCTGCATCACTGCTGTTTTTTTTCTCTCTGTCCCTATCTGCTTGTAGAAAATTTCATTGGTGACCCCACCAAACATGTGACTGGCAGCAATTCCTTTGGAGGTCAAAACCTGTACCCAGATGCTGTGCAACCTGTACCGCTTTTATGTAAGCTTCCTAGGGGTGTGCAATTCCAGATAGCAGTATCCATATAAATATGTAAGTACATCCAACTTTTCAACATAATACATATTTTTCAACTAATCCGTGGCTGTTTTTTAGGAATCATTTAAAACTCAGGAAACTTCTGTATAGCTTTGAACATTGCAGATGCAGACTCCTATGTCCAACCATGCACATGACATCCAAACACTAAAGGGGGCACCGCTCATTGCAGGCCTCGTAATGCAGGCCTCCTTGCGAGCCTCTCCCCCACCCCCCACCCCTTTACTTTACAGGTCTACTTGGAGCTTATCGCGAGCCCTGCAATGAACGCTCATTGCAGACATCGTGCAACCCGCGAGAGGCCAGCGATGAGCGCCCTTGGCTCTCATTGTGAGCCTCTCCACACTCTCTGACCCCTGTGTCTGTTTCCCCCTCCATGTGTCCCCTCATCTCCCTGCCTTATGTTTTTTTGTTCCCTTATTTCCTTCCCATGTCTCTTTTCCCCCCTCTCTCACCCCTGTGTCTCTTTGCACCATCTCCCCAATTTCCCTCCCCTCTGTCTACCTGCTCAAGTCATGCGTGCCACGCAATGAGCGCCGTTGGTTTTCTTTTTCAAAGTCTTGCAGGCTTTGCGATGATCAGCTAGGTGTTATGGGACTTCGGCCTCATTTTGAGCCTTTTTCAAAACATTTAAGTTTTTACGGCCGCCATTTTTTCCCCTGCTTAGTTGATTTTCGATCTCCGAAAAACGCCAATTAAATATCAAATTAGCTGGCAACCTCACTCACAGGTTCCCTGTGTCTCCCCTGTGGGGGTTTTTTGACGATGTTTCGCTTGAAAAAAATCTCTTCCATTAAAGCCGTCATTTTTTAAAAGTCTTGCGTGCCTCACGATCAGCGCCAAAGGCCTATGGCCTATCGGCGCTGATGGCGGGCATCGCCATGACCGCCTTCGGGGGCAGAGACAGCATTGCCAGCTTTCAAATTTTATTGCTGTAATTTTTAACGGGCAAGTCGCTAGTGATAATATATGACTAATATATTTTGTAAAGAGTGCTTAACGCTCCAGTGAGAGTGCATGCACACTTTAGAAACTATTTGTATGGATTCCATACATGCCGCAGTGCGCACAGCGCCAGCAGCACATGCGCACAGTGCAGTACCAGGGGGAGGAAAGAGACAGAGGGGAAAAGGGAGAAAGAGACACGGGGGAGGGAGGGGGGGGGAAGAGACACATGGGAGGGAGGAGGGAGGAAAGAGACACAGGGGAGGGAGGAGGGGGGGAAGAGACACAGAGGAGGGATGAGGGAGGAAAGAGACAGAGGGGGAAAGAGACAGGGGAGGAAGTGGGGGGAAAGAGACAGTGGGGGAAATACAAAAAGAGACACAGGGGAGGGAAGAGGGGGGAAAGAGACAGAGGGGAAAGGGGGAAAAGAGACACAGGGGAGAGAGGAAGGGGAAAGAGACACAGGGGAAAGAGACAGAGGGAGAAAGGGGGAAAGAGACACAGGGGAGGGAGGACACATGTAATATTATACCGTCATTTATGTATATTACATTTATGTATATCACTTGCTCAGATTGGGTCCCGGGCAGTCCTGGATGAGGCTCAAAGTACTTCTTGTCTGCTCACACTTTATATAATATGTTACACAGAAATGTCCAGAATAATTATGTATATTAAAAACAATTAATAATTTTTGTGTAATACATTAATATGCTTAGCTGTAATGTCCCATAAAAATATAATGTTTAATTACTTGTAACACATTGCTAAGAGGTATGCACATCCTCCCTCCCTGCTAAGAAATAAGATGAACCTCTTACAGCCACACTAACAGCTGTATCTGCAACGTGAAGCTTGCAACGGCTGTGTGCTTGACATTTAGCCGAGTTACGGTGCTATTAAATTAGAAGGGGCTGCGAGTTACGAGCTGGTGACGCAAACCCATAACTCAATCGTCAAACGTTGGATTTGCGGCCCTGCACAGGATCAGTTAGTCAATTAGGGGACGTTAGATTTTAAAGTCTTACAAGGGTTCAATTACGAATTGCGATCGGACCCACAGGCCAGATATAATGCACTATTAATAAATCCGTAAATATGATATTCTATCGCATGCGATTTACAGTATGTGTATTAACACATTGATTGCCAGGATCAATATAACACAAATATTATACAGGAAATAAAGTATTTTTCTGGACCGATTTGCGGGCTTGGAAATGTTGTGATTTTAATTCTAAGACTTAACATCACTTTCCCTTCTAATAAATGTACAGTAGTGTGTCACAGTTAAAGTGCTACGTATTGGCACTCTCCAGCAATTGTTGGGCTTTGGGCTGGATTTGCGTGTTACGGGCTTGCTCGCGAGTGACTTTGTTGCAATTTAATAACATGATTGGAATTGTAGTAGTTACGGGCTTGACAGATCAAAGGATTTACGGCCGCAAAGTTCAACGTTGCTCATCCCGTAGGCTTTTTTCGCCCATGCTGCGTCTTAACCCGCAAGTCGTCTGCTGGTTGCTTTAAGAGGCTAATTTAATAGTCTTAAGTCTTGCGAGCTACGTTACGAGCTACAATTTACCAAGTAGCTCGAATTTAATGGGGCTGATAGTCGCTGTGATCTAGTTCAGGACCATAACAAATGTACATGGCTCTATAATCATGTGGCTATATAAGGTGGCAGTGTTAGCTTTTTGGGTACATAGGAAAATGGGCAGATTTGATTGATTCCTTTCATTATTTGAAGGCTAATTTGTGCTTCATAATATAATATAATATATGTTAATCAGTGGACATGGGAAAGTCATTTTCTAGATCAAGGGTTCACACGTATAATTTGCTCTGCGCGATTAGCCATGTAATTAGCTGTGCAGTTTTATTGCAACTTCTCACATATCCGAGTTGGACAAAATAGCCAATAAAATCCAGCCCATCGCTCCTCATCCATTTTATGGACTGGCGGCCTCCCAAAGTGTCTCTGATTGCTTGTGAAATCCAATATATTATGTGCAGAGTAATAGCATGCTCAGCGGGAAAGGTTTTATTTGACTATTTTGATTAATATTGATAATTATGGAAAACTAGAATATTGCCTGGGGCGGCCCGTCCATTGGGGCGTCAGGGCAAACGCCCCCCCAAATATTTTCGTCACCCTGCAATAAAAAAAGACAACAATGTATTAGTAATAACCCAAAAACAATTAAATATAAGGTGTACATCATCATTCAAGTCTTAATACAGTAATAAAATGAAGTAAAGTTAGTAAAATATTCCCAGGGACACTGTCACTTTAAGATAACCCTTGCGCTACATTAACTAATGCTGCTGTGTATCTATTGTAGCCCCCTGCACCCTGTGTGATCATATTACACTAGTACACTAACCTTTAGACTCTTCTCTCTTCTCTTCAATGAGTCCTGGCCTGGCCCCCTGACCGTTAATGCATGCCGCCCACCATCACAGTGACGATATGCATGGGCTGTCATAAATGTATCAATTAATGACTGACAGTCTTCCATCATTGACCAATCAATGATGGAAGGCTGTACAGTTGCTAAGAGAACAATCTAAACCCACCCAGACCGTTAGCCCTGAGCGCCCGCCAGCTAATAGGGCCTCGAGTTTACATTTTGATTGACTGATACAGTGAATAAAACCACCAGTTGCCTGTCCCTTCCCCCTTTCTGTTTCCTGACCCTGCTCACGCTGAGACTGAGAGAGACCTCCCTGGCTGAAACTACTCACATCTGCCCAACCTAACACAGTAAGTCTACCTGGCACCTGCCCTGCCCCTGGCTAAACCAAACCCCTAGTAGCCCCTAATAAAAGGTAGGGGTGACCAGTTACCCCACTATGCCTGCCTGGCCTGCCACCTACCCAGCCACCCACCAACTTACCTACCACCGACGACCCTAGGCCTGCAATGCCTGGTGCCACCCCCAGCCATCACCCCCATGTGGCCTGTGCCACCCCCGATCAGGCCTGCCCTATGCGATGCCACCCACCGCCCGATTACCCCGATCACGGGATCGGGGTAGTCGGGTGGTTAGCGGGGTGGCACAGGCCCACATGGGGGTGATCGGATCACCCCCTTGATGAGGCCTGTGCCACCCCTGATCACCTCCATGTCACCGCCCTGTGCCACCCCCGAGGCCCGATCACCACCACCCCGATGTGGCCTATGCTATGACACCGCCCGATTACCCCGATCATGGTGATCGGGGTATTCGGGCGGTGAGCGGGGTTGCACAGGCCACATGGGGGTGGATGTTCACCCCCATGAGGCCTGTGCCACCCCTGATCGTGGCACCCTAGCACCCCCCCCCCCCCCCTATTTTTATTCCATTTTTAGAAGTAACAGGCATGTACATGTGCCTGTCACTTTTAAAGATAAAATAAAAATAAGGTAAGGGAAAAAAATACAGTAAACACATTATTACATATACAAATAAAGTAAACAGCTTTAAACAAACAATAATAAAAATAAAATAAACAACAGCACATACTTACCTGTCAAATTGACCCCTCCAGCGTTGGCCTTCTGTCCTCTATGACCTGGATATAGTCATGAAAATAATCCAATGTTGATTGAAGCCCATGTAAAATAATCCAATGTTGATTGAAGCCCATGTAAAATAATCCAATGTTGATTGAAGCCCATGTAAAATAATCCAATGTTGATTGAAGCCCATGTAAAATAATCCAATGTTGATTGAAGCCACTGGTCAAATAAATAATCCAATGTTGATTTGAGTCTTTAAAAAATTAGCAAATCAGCAAGCAGGTATGGAAGCCTGTAAGGGTAAAAAAGGTTAGTGTGAACTTGTTTGACCCTGTATGTATTATACATATTACAGGGCTATTTTATGTGATATACATGTTACAGGATAATATCCTGCACTGTAATATGTATAAAAAATAATGTGTAATAGAAATACATGAACAATATAATATAATAAGTAATAAAGTACATCAATTAATCAAATAATAAACATCAATTAATATATATTGTTTTATGTATATGTTTATGTATATTTATGTGTATTTTTTATGCGTGATATATATATATATATATATATATTTATATATATTTATATATATATATATATATATATTTATATATATACTAGCGACTTGCCCGTCAAAAATGACGGCAATAAAAACTGAAGCCTGGCAATGCTGTTTGCCACACAATGTAAGCCTCTCCCCCTCTACTTTACTGGCCGTGTGATGAGCGCCTTTGGCGCTCATCACAGGCCTTGCAATGAGCCCCTTTGGAGCTCATTGCGAGTCTCTCCCTCTGTCTACTTCCTCCCTCGTGTCTTATTTCCCCCCTCCTCTCCCTCCCTTGTGTCTCCTTCCACCTCGTCTACCTCCTTTGTATCTCCTGCCCCCCTGTGTTTTTACCTCCCTCTCCCTCCCGTGTCTCTAAACCCCTCCCCTGTGTCTCTTTCCCCCTTCTCCCTCCTATGCATCTCTCCCCCCCCTGTGTCTCCCCCAACCCTCCCCTGTGTCTGTTCCCCCCTGGCCTGTGTCTCTTTCCCCCTCAGCCCTGTGTCTGTTACGGCCTTCCTCGTGTCTCCATTTCCCTCCCTTGTGTATCTTCCCCCCTGCACTCTCTCCCCTGTGTCTCTTCCCCCTCCTCTCACTCCCCTGTGTCTCTTCCCCCTCCTCTTTCTGTGCCTCTTCCTCCCTGTCTCTTCCCCCTCACCCTCTGTGTCTCTCCCCACTCTGTGTCTTCCACCCTCTCCCTCTGTGCCTCTTCCCCCGCCTCTCTCTGTGTGTCTCGCCACTGTGTCTCTTCACCCCTTCCTCTGTCCCCCCCCCCTCTGTGCCTCTTTCCCCCTCTCTCTGTACCTCTTCCCCCCTTCCCTCTGTGTCTCTTCCTCCCTCACCCTCTGTATCTCTCCCCCCTGTGTCTTTTCCCCCTCCCCCTCTGTGCCTCTTCCCCCTCTCCCTCTGTGCCTGTTCCCCCCTGGCCTGTGTCTCTTTCCCCCGTCCCCCTGTGTCTGTTCCCCTCTCCCCCCCAATTTCCCTCCCATGTGTATCTTCCCCCTGTTCTCCCTCCCGTGTGTCTTTTCCCCCTCCTCTACCTCCCCTGTGTCTCTTTCCCACCTATCCCTCTGTGTCTCTCCCCCCTCCCTCTGTGTCTCTTCCCCACTCTCCCTCTTCCCCACTCTCCCTCTGTGACTCTCCCCCCACTCCCCCCCCCTCTTCCACACTCCCCCCCCTCTTCCCCACTCTCCCTCTGTGACTCTCCCCCCCCCTCTTCCCCACTCTCCCTCCCCTCTTCCCCACTCTCCCTCTGTGCCTCTACCCCCCCTCTTCCCCACTCTCCCTCTTCCCCACTCTCCCTTTGTGACTCTCCCCCACCTCTTGCCCACTCTCCCTCCCCTCTTCCCCACTCTCCCTCCCCTCTTCCTCACTCTCCCTCTGTGACTCTCCCCCCCTCTTCCCCACTCTCCCTCCCCTCTTCCCCACTCTCCCTCTGTGCCTCTACCCCCCCCCCCTCTTCCCCCCTCTTTTACCTGCTCTTGGTCCGCGCTGCGTGCAAGCGCGGCTTGCGTCGCGCGCTCTGCACAAGCGCGGCTCGGGCGCAGAGCGCGGCTCGCGCCGCGCTCTGCGCATGCGCGGCTCGCGCCGCGCTCTGCGCAATGCGCAGCACTTTATAAGTGTCTAACTGCGATTCGTCTGAAGCGTGACGACGAATCGCAGTTAGACAATTATAATATGTGATATATATATATATATATATATATATATTGATTGATAGATATATTGATTGATATATATATATATATATTTATATATATATTTATATATATTTATATATATATATTTATATATATATATATATATATATATATATTATATATATATATATATATTGATTGATAGATATATTGATTGATATATATATATATATATATATATATATATATATATTTATTTATTGTGATATATTGATATCAATTGATATATATATATATATATATATATTTTTTTTTTTACAATTTGGGCCTATATGGTCCCAATTTGTTATTTAGGGTTTTTAAGGTGCGGTTGGGGCCTATATGGTCCCAATTTGTTATTTAGGGTTTTTAAGGTGCGGTTGGGGCCTATATGGTCCCAATTTGTTATTTAGGGTTTTTAAGGTGCGGTTGGGGCCTATCTGGTCCCAATTTGTTATTTAGGGTTTTTAAGGTGCGGTTGGGGCCTATATGGTCCCAATTTGTTATTTAGGGTTTTTAAGGTGCGGTTGGGGCCTATCTGGTCCCAATTTGTTATTTAGGGTTTTTAAGGTGCGGTTGGGGCCTATATGGTCCCAATTTGTTATTTAGGGGTTTTAAGGTGCGGTTGGGGCCTATATGGTCACACTTTGTTATTTAGGGTTTTTAAGGTGCGGTTGGGGCCTATATGGTCCCAATTTGTTATTTAAGGTTTTTAAGGTGCGGTTGGGGCCTATATGGTCACACTTGGTCTTTCAATGTTTTAAAAGTTAAGGTTTGGGTCTTGAACGTTCTAATGGTTTTTTTGTTGTTTTCTATCACTTCCCAGGTGCAAACTATCTGTGGAAGCAGATTTGTTTGGACTCGTTGGTTGACTTACTGGACGTGAATACCCCGAGAAGGAGAGTCAACTGTTGGTGAGTATCATTGCCTTTAATTTTCTGTCCATGCGTATAGGTGCAAATTTGATGTTGATGTAGTCTTGTCACATGAGGGTTTGCAATCTGTAATGTATACCAATGAATTCAACACACTGTTATTTTAAAGTAATTTTGTGACATAATATAAATTAATATACCGCGATCTCTTTCTTCTATTGGTATCAGAAATGAATACTATTGACTCTCTACTTGTGAAGCCTTTCAGCACCCTAACCTATGAGGAGAAGGTGGAAGTAAAACGGTTAGGAGCTGACCAACCAGAGATAAATCTGCAGCAAATCGCAAGAGATAGAGGGAAGCAATATATCCGTACTTTCAATACTGAATGGTACAAGAAGAACGACTGGCTTTCTGGAAGCGTTTCTAGGAAGTCCTTATATTGTTTCCCATGCATCCTATTTGGTGGTGACGCTGCTTGGACCAAAACTGGAGTGACTGACGTCAAACATCTAGCTGATAAATTGGCGAAACACAAAAGTTCTAAAGCTCACTTGGATAACAGGATCAAGTTTGAGATGCTTGGACAGGCGAACATTGCTGTTCAACTGGACCAAGGATACCAAGTCAGCATTCAAAAACACAACGAAGAAGTGGCTAAGAACCGGTACATCCTTTCCAAGATAATTGATTGTGTTCGCTTTTGTGGCGCTTTTGAACTGGCATTAAAAGGACACGACGAGAGTGAAACATCGCTAAATCCAGGAGTGTTTCGAGGCCTGGTGGATTTGGTTGGCAGTATCGATAGTGCAATACAACAGCATTTGAAGACTGCAACTGTGTTTAAGGGCACGTCCAAAACCGTGCAGAATGAGCTACTGGACTGCATGCATGAAGTTATAAAGGAAGTGATTCACCAAGAGCTTAAGGAAGCCCAGTTTGTGGCAATCCAAGCGGATGAAACAACCGATATTTCCGCTAGGACACAGTGCGTTGTAGTCTATCGCTACATTGACAAGAAGCATCAAGTGGTGGAAAGATTTGATGGCTTCACGGAAATGAAATCAACGGATGCAGACTCGATTGCTGCTGTTGTGCTGGAAACACTGAATACTGTTCTCCCAGAGCCAGAAGACAAGAAGAAACTCATAGCTCAAAGCTACGATGGTGCCAGTGTGATGCGTGGAGATCAAGGAGGAGTTCAAAGAAAAATAAAAGACGTGTACCCGAACGCACACTACGTCCATTGCTATGCTCACCAACTGAACCTAATAATGGAGAAAGCAGTTTCAAGGATTGGAAGAGTTAGAGTTTTTTTTTCCAACATAGGCGGCATACCATCTTTTTTTTCACGCTCTCCAAAAAGGACTGGAGTTCTGGATGAGGTAGTTGGTAGAAGACTTCCAAGAGGTGCACCGACACGATGGAACTTCAACGTTAGGACCATGAACGTGATCTACGAGAACAGAGATGCGCTACTTGAGTGTTTCCAGACAATTGAAGCATGTCTAAACTTTGATCCAACATCTATACGTGAAGCCGCAGGTTTCATTGGAATGCTGGAAGACAGGGAGTTCCTTTACTTCCTTAAATTATTTCATTTAATAATGCCACATGTTGACATCCTCTATAGTCAGCTTCAGAAGCGAGACACGGATACTGTTTATATCAAAAAAGTCACAGAAGACTTTGTCGCCAGCATCCAGAAAATCCGTAATTCTGTTGAAGAGATAGAAGCAAGTTTGCCGAGCGATCTAACAGTCAACAGACGGAGTGCGGAGATCTCAACCTTGAGACAACTTTCAAGAGAGGTATGTGACATAGTGGTGGTTCATGCAAAAGAACGTTTTTCATTTTCAAATCACCTAGTCAGTGCCAAACTTGTTCAAAGTGACTTGTATAAAACCCATGACACTTGCTTTCCAACCCAAGCTCTGGAAGACACCGTGCAAGCATATCCAATACTTAAGAAGGAACAATTACGCACTGAGCTGTCACTTCTGTATGGGAAGACAGATTTTCATGCTTGTACAAGTGCTGTTGCTCTGCACAAACTTTTACATCAATTTAATCTGCAGAATGATTTCACAGAGACAGTGAAATTATTAAGAATCCTGATTACAACACCAATGACCACTGCAGAATCAGAAAGATGCTTCTCCACATTGAAGAGGATCAAAACCTTTTTAAGAAGCACCATGTCCCTGGAGCGGTTGAATGCATTGGCGATGCTCTCAATGGAAAAGCAACTGATTTCCGAGATCCCAGACTTCAATGAAAAGACCATTGAGAAGTTTTGTTCTTTGAAAGATGCAAAATTTAAATACAAGTGATTGAAGCAAAGAAGAATGCATACCCCCAGGGTGTTCAAAGATAAACTGCGTTAAGCAGCACCACCTCACACTACCAAACATAACTAGTGGTAAGTAAAGTATGAACGGTGTGTGGGTGTGCATATGGAAGGAGCTATGAAAGGTGTGTGCATGGTCAGTAACAATTGTTGAAGCCTTGGCGTGGTTTGAAGGAATTGGAGGCACTTCCAAGGGTAGCTGTCACTTGTGTACAGGAAGCAAGAATTCCATGTCTGTACAAGTGCTGTTGCTCTGCAGCAACTTTAGCATCAATTTAATCTACATAATTTAACAGAGTGAGTGAAGCTATAAGGAATCCTGCTTACAACAACGAAGACTACTAAAGAACCAGAAAGATGCTTCTCCACATTGAAGAGGATAAAAAGGTATTTAAAAGGACCATGGCCCTGTAGCGGTTGAATGCATTGGTTTGAAGGAATTGGAGGAACCTTCAAGGTTACGTAAAGTTCTCAGAAATGGCACCACCTCACTACCAAAAATAACTAGTGGTAAGTAAAGTATGAATGGTGTGTGGGTGTGCATATTGAAGGAGCTATGAAAGGTGTGTGAATGGTCAGTAACAATTGTTGAAGCCTTGGCGTGGCGTTACTGCTCATATGGTTATCCATATGCTAATTCAACGTGTTTGTTTGACATTGATTATTGTGTTGTCTAAACAGAAGTTAAATGTTGTTGTTTTCTTGAATCCCAAGATCCACTGGTTTGGGCCTATGCAGTGCTGATTGGTCTTCTAAGGTATGTTTGAGGCCTATATGGTCACACTTGGTCTTCTAAGGTATGTTTGGGGCCTATATGGTTCCACTTGGTCTTCTAAGGTATGTTTGGGGCCTATATAGTTCCACTTGGTCTTCTAAGGTATGTTTGGGGCCTATGGTCACACTTGGTCTTCTAAGGTATGTTTGAGGCCTATATGGTTCCACTTGGTCTTCTAAGGTATGTTTGGGGCCTATATAGTTCCACTTGGTCTTCTAAGGTATTTTTGGGGCCTATGGTCACACTTGGTCTTCTAAGGTATGTTTGGGGCCTATGGTCACACTTGGTCTTCTAAGGTATGTTTGAGGCCTATATGGTCACACTTGGTCTTCTAAGGTATGTTTGGGGCCTATATGGTTCCACTTGGTCTTCTAAGGTATGTTTGAGGCCTATATGGTTCCACTTGGTCTTCTAAGGTATGTTTGGGGCCTATATAGTTCCACTTGGTCTTCTAAGGTATGTTTGGGGCCTATGGTCACACTTGGTCTTCTAAGGTATGTTTGGGGCCTATGGTCACACTTGGTCTTCTAAGGTATGTTTGAGGCCTATATGGTTCCACTTGGTCTTCTAAGGTATGTTTGGGGCCTATATGGTTCCACTTGGTCGTTTAATGTTTTTTAAGTATGGTTTTGTTCTTGAATGGTCTGATTGATTTGCTTGTTTTCTTTCAACCCCAGGTGCAAACCCTATGTGGCTGCAGATTTGTTTCTACTCATTGGTCAACTTAATGAACTTGAATACCCTGAGAAGAAGACCCGACTAATGGTAGGTGTCACTCCTTTAATTTTTCTGTTAATACGTATAGGTGCAATTATGATATTGCTGTAGTCTTGTCACATGAGTTTTTTTCAATCTATATTGTATACCAATGAATTTAACACATTGTTACTTTACTTATTGACATTTCTGCATTGGTGATCATGTATTTCAATGGGCTTCACAAGTATAAGGTCATTGGGCGGGGCTTATAAAGGTCATCATGACGTCAGGGGGTACAAAATGGGTGTGGTTTAAAAAAGGGGGAGTGGCTATGTTTCGCCCTGTTGCCCCTCCAACTTGAAAAGTCACCAGCCGCCACTGAATATTGCCCGTCAAAAAATGACGGCAATGAAATTGTAAGTGAGCTAATGCTGTTTGGTGTATGGTAATCAAATAAATAATACATTATTAAAGTAATATACTTTACCTATTTTCAAGTAATATATGCAGGAAGCATTGTGTTGAAGAGCTGGCAATCTGTTTTGATGTTGCTGCAGGATCAGTGCTGTGGAGCTGCTGTGTAAGCGTCATGAATGTGTGCAGTGTGTAGTGTAAATAGTGTGCGTGCGCGAGGAAAATCCGTTAGCGTAGCTGTGTACTTCCGCATTGTGTAAGTTAGTGTTCTAAAATGGCGCCTAATGTGTGGTATGGATGTCGGATGTCGTCCGACTTTTTAGGAAAATCCGTAGGTGTTTGGTGGTGTTTTGCGTGTTTAGGGTCCTTTAGCCTCGTTTTCATTTTGTTCGGCGGCCATTTTTTCACTCGCTTAGGGGATTTTCGGGTGTCTAAACTCTTTTATTTGGAGTTAAATTGAGGTGTAACTTCAGTTTTCGAGGTCCTTGGTGCCCCCCCCCCCCCCCCTTGCTGTATTTGTTGTGTGTATTTATTGTGTTTTTCATGTTTTCAGGTGCGCCGGTTTCGGAAGTTTTTTGCGAGGTCGTAATGGGTCATAACATGTCTTGTATTTTGTTTTCGTAACTCTGTAAATTTGATGAGGTTTGCAGTTGCTGGCAAGGAGCGCCTTCGGCACTCCATGCTAGCAACTGAGGTCCTCGCGAAGCGCGAGCCCGCAGCGTTAGCAACGGTCCGCATGCTCACAATTATATATATGATGTTTTCAGAAAGTAAACATAAGTTTGCCAGTCACATCTTCTGTCTGCTTGTGCCAATCCATAAGGTTTTCTTGGCCAAGATACTGGAATGGGTTGCCAGTCGCTTTTCAAGTGGACTGTGATTCGGCTGACCTCTCTGCTCTGACCTGCCCATCTTGGGGGATCCTACATGGTATAGCTCACAGCTTCATTGAAGTACACAGTTACACGTTTATCGTGTAGAGGGAATGAACAGCATTAAAGGTACTTTTTAGGTAAGACGTAACAGATTGCCACCTTCTGGCACTGCCCCCTGTCTTCCTGTTCTCTCTCATGTAGGTTCACAACCACATGGAGGGACTTCACTCTAAGTGTCTCATGCTGCTACAAACAGATACTGACAAACTATGTGTCTGCTTGCAGCAGCATTATACTGATAGTGTGAGGCCTCTCCTCTGCGTGTGTGGCCTGACGTAACAGCTGTGAAACATGGCATCCTACATGAGACAGAACAGATAGAAAGGGGGAGGTACCAGAAGGTCAAACTCGTCTTAGAAGTAAGCAAAGTGTACATTTGATATGATAAGTCCATCGAGGAGGATACCATTAATGATGGCACCTTGTTATATTTATATAAACAAGATAATTGCATAGAGTCCCTTTAAGTTTGTTTCACGATATATTGTTGGTGACGCTCAGCCTATGGATATCTATCACTTTATATCTATACACTAGAAGATCAATGTCTGGAGAAAGTGCCACATGCACCAAGAAACACCTTAGGAGAACCACTGATCCCAGACCCCAGCTACCAACCACTGATGCATTACACAGCGGCGGGAGAGAGAGAGAGGTACAGGGAGAGAGAGACAGGAGAGAGAGAGACACAGGACAGAGAGAGACACAGGGAGAGAGAGGTACAGGGAGAGGGAGACACACAGGGAGAGAGAGACACACACACAGGACAGAGAGAGACAGGAGAGAGAGGTACAGGGAGAGAGAGGGGTACAGGGAGAGAGAGACAGGAGAGAGAGGCACAGGACATATAGAGGTACAGGACAGAGAGAGACACAGGGAGAGAGAGACACAGGGAGAGAGAGACACAGGGAGAGAGAGACACAGGGAGAGAGACACAGGGAGAGAGACACAGGGAGAGAGAGACACAGGGAGAGAGACACAGGGAGAGAGACACAGGGAGAGAGAGACACAGGGAGAGAGACACAGGGAGAGAGACACAGGGAGAGAGACACAGGGAGAGAGACACAGGGAGAGAGGTACAGGGAGAGAGGTACAGGGAGAGAGGTATAGGGAGAGAGAGAGACACAGGACAGAAAGAGACAGGAGAGAGAGGTACAGGGAGAGAGAGAAACACAGGGAGAGAGAGACACAGGACAGAGAGAGACACAGGGAGAGAGACAGGGAGAGAGAGAGACACAGGACAGAGAGAGACACAGGGAGAGAGAGACACAGGACAGAGAGAGACAGGAGAGAGAGGTACAGGGAGAGAGAGAGGTACAGGTAAAGAGAGGTACAGGGAGAGAGAGAGAGACAGGAGAGAGAGAGAGGTACAGGACAGAGAGAGACACACAGGGAGAGAGAGAGACAGGGAGAGAGAGAGAGAGAGAGAGAGACAGGACAGAGAGAGACAGAGAGAGAGAGGTACAGGGAGAGAGAGACACACAGGGAGAGAGAGAGACACAGGACAGAGAGAGACAGGAGAGAGAGGTACAGGGAGAGAGAGGTACAGGGAGAGAGAGGTACAGGTAAAGAGAGGTACAGGGAGAGAGAGAGAGAGAGAGAGAGAGAGAGAGACAGGAGAGAGAGGGGTACAGGACAGAGAGAGAGAGAGACACAGGGAGAGAGAGAGACACAGGACAGGGAGAGACAGGAGAGAGAGGTACAGGGAGAGAGAGGTACAGGTAAAGAGAGGTACAGGGAGAGAGAGAGAGACAGGAGAGAGAGAGGTACAGGACAGAGAGAGAGACACAGGGAGAGAGAGACACAGGGAGAGAGAGGGGTACAGGGAGAGAGAGAGACAGAGAGAGAGAGGTACAGGGAGAGAGAGACACACAGGGACAGAGAGAGACAGGAGAGAGAGGTACAGGGAGAGAGAGGTACAGGTAAAGGGAGGTACAGGGAGAGAGAGAGAGAGAGAGAGAGACAAGAGAGAGAGAGACACAGGGAGAGAGAGAGGTACAGGACAGAGAGAGAGACACAGGGAGAGAGAGACACAGGGAGAGAGACACAGGGAGAGAGAGGTACAGGTAAAGAGAGGTACAGGGAGAGAGAGAGACACAGGGAGAGAGAGGTACAGGACAGAGAGAGAGAGACACACAGGACAGAGAGAGACAGGAGAGAGAGGTACAGGGAGAGAGAGAGGTACAGGTAAAGAGAGGTACAGGGAGAGAGAGACAGGAGAGAGAGAGACACACAGGGAGAGAGAGACACAGGGAGAGAGAGGTACACACAGGGAGAGAGAGACACACAGGACAGAGAGAGACAGGAGAGGGAGGTACAGGGAGAGAGAGAGGTACAGGTAAAGAGAGGTACAGGGAGAGAGAGAGAGACAGGAGAGAGAGAGGTACAGGACAGAGAGAGACACACAGGGAGAGAGAGACACAGGGAGAGAGAGAGAGACACAGGACAGAGAGAGACAGAGAGAGAGAGGTACAGGGAGAGAGAGACACACAGGGAGAGAGAGACACAGGACAGAGAGAGACAGGAGAGAGAGGTACAGGTAAAGAGAGGTACAGGGAGAGAGAGAGAGAGAGAGAGAGAGAGAGACAGGAGAGAGAGGGGTACAGGACAGAGAGAGAGAGAGACACAGAGAGAGAGAGACACAGGACAGAGAGAGACAGAGAGAGAGAGGTACAGGGAGAGAGAGACACACAGGGAGAGAGAGAGACACAGGACAGAGAGAGACAGGAGAGAGAGGTACAGGGAGAGAGAGGTACAGGTAAAGAGAGGTACAGGGAGAGAGAGAGAGAGAGAGAGAGAGACAGGAGAGAGAGGGGTACAGGACAGAGAGAGAGAGAGACACAGAGAGAGAGAGACACAGGACAGAGAGAGACAGAGAGAGAGAGGTACAGGGAGAGAGAGACACACAGGGAGAGAGAGAGACACAGGACAGAGAGAGACAGGAGAGAGAGGTACAGGGAGAGAGAGGTACAGGGGGAGAGAGAGAGAGAGAGAGAGACAGGAGAGAGAGGGGTACAGGACAGAGAGAGAGAGAGACACAGAGAGAGAGAGACACAGGACAGAGAGAGACAGGAGAGAGAGGTACAGGGAGAGAGAGGTACAGGTAAAGAGAGGTACAGGGAGAGAGAGAGAGACAGGAGAGAGAGAGGGACACAGGGAGAGAGAGACACAGGGAGAGAGAGGGGTACAGGGAGAGAGAGACAGGAGAGAGAGGTACAGGGAGAGCGAGGTACAGGTAAAGGGAGGTACAGGGAGAGGGAGAGAGACACAGGAGAGAGAGAGGTACAGGACAGAGAGAGAGACACAGGGAGAGAGAGGTACAGCTAAAGAGAGGTACAGGGAGAGAGAGAGAGAGAGACAGGAGAGAGAGAGGTACAGGACAGAGAGAGAGAGAGACACAGGACAGAGAGAGACAGGAGAGAGAGGTACAGGGAGAGAGAGAGGTACAGGGAGAGAGAGGTACAGGGAGAGAGAGAGAGACAGGAGAGAGAGACACACAGGGAGAGAGAGACACAGGGAGAGAGAGGTACACACAGGGAGAGAGAGACACACAGGACAGAGAGAGAGACAGGAGAGGGAGGTACAGGGAGAGAGAGAGGTACAGGTAAAGAGAGGTACAGGGAGAGAGAGAGAGACAGGAGAGAGAGAGAGGTACAGGACAGAGAGAGACACACAGGGAGAGAGAGAGACACAGGGAGAGAGAGAGACACACAGGACAGAGAGAGACAGAGAGAGAGAGAGGTACAGGGAGAGAGAGACACACAGGGACAGAGAGAGACAGGAGAGAGAGGTACAGGGAGAGAGAGGTACAGGGAGAGAGAGGTACAGGTAAAGAGAGGTACAGGGAGAGAGAGAGAGAGAGAGAGAGAGAGAGAGAGAGAGAGAGACAGAAGAGAGAGGGGTACAGGACAGAGAGAGAGACACAGGGAGAGAGAGGTACAGCTAAAGAGAGGTACAGGGAGAGAGAGAGAGAGAGAGAGAGAGAGAGAGAGAGACAGGAGAGAGAGAGGTACAGGACAGAGAGAGAGAGAGACACAGGACAGAGAGAGACAGGAGAGAGAGGTACAGGGAGAGAGAGAGGTACAGGGAGAGCGAGGTACAGGGAGAGAGAGAGAGACAGGAGAGAGAGACACACAGGGAGAGAGAGACACAGGGAGAGAGAGGTACACACAGGGAGAGAGAGACACACAGGACAGAGAGAGAGACAGGAGAGGGAGGTACAGGGAGAGAGAGAGGTACAGGTAAAGAGAGGTACAGGGAGAGAGAGAGAGACAGGAGAGAGAGAGAGGTACAGGACAGAGAGAGACACACAGGGAGAGAGAGACACAGGGAGAGAGAGAGACACACAGGACAGAGAGAGACAGAGAGAGAGAGGTACAGGGAGAGAGAGACACACAGGGACAGAGAGAGACAGGAGAGAGAGGTACAGGGAGAGAGAGGTACAGGTAAAGAGAGGTACAGGGAGAGAGAGAGAGAGAGAGAGAGAGAGACAGGAGAGAGAGGGGTACAGGACAGAGAGAGACACAGAGAGAGAGAGAGACACAGGACAGAGAGAGACAGGAGAGAGAGGTACAGGTAAAGAGAGGTACAGGGAGAGAGAGAGAGAGACAGGAGAGAGAGAGGTACAGGACAGAGAGAGAGACACAGGGAGAGAGAGGGGTACAGGGAGAGAGAGACAGGAGAGAGAGGTACAGGGAGAGAGAGGTACAGGGAGAGAGAGAGAGAGACAGGAGAGAGAGAGGTACAGGACAGAGAGAGAGACACAGGGAGAGAGAGGTACAGGTAAAGAGAGGTACAGGGAGAGAGAGAGAGAGACAGGAGAGAGAGAGAGGTACAGGACAGAGAGAGAGACACAGGGAGAGAGACACAGGGAGAGAGAGGTACAGGTAAAGAGAGGTACAGGGAGAGAGAGAGAGAGAGAGAGAGAGAGAGACAGGAGAGAGAGAGGTACAGGACAGAGAGAGGTACAGGGAGAGAGAGAGAGGGAGAGAGAGAGACAGGAGAGAGAGAGAGGTACAGGACAGAGAGAGAGACACAGGGAGAGAGAGAGACACAGGGAGAGAGACACAGGGAGAGAAAGGTACAGGTAAAGAGACGTACAGGGAGAGAGAGAGAGAGAGAGAGAGAGAGACAGGAGAGAGAGAGGTACAGGACAGAGAGAGGTACAGGGAGAGAGAGAGAGAGAGAGAGAGAGAGAGAGAGAGAGACAGGAGAGAGAGAGGTACAGGACAGAGAGAGGTACAGGACAGAGAGAGGTACAGGGAGAGAGAGGGGTACAGGGAGAGAGATACACACATGGGAGAGAGACACAGGACAGAGAGAGAGACACACAGGAGAGAGAGAGAGACACAAGAGAGAGAGAGAGAGGAGAGAGAGAGACAGGACAGAGGTAGAGAGACATAGGAGAGATACAGGACAGAGAGAGAGAGACATAGGAGAGAAATAGAGAGACAGGACAGAGAGAGACATAGGAGAGAGACACACAGGGGAGAGAGACATAGGACAGAGATAGAAACATAGGAGAGAGAAACACAGGGGAGAGAGACAGACACAGGGGAGAGAGACAGGACAGAGAGAGAGACACACACACACAGGAGAGAGAGATACAGGGGAGAGAGACACAGGGGAGAGAGAGACACAGGACAGAGAGAGACACAGGAGAGAGATACAGGACAGAGAGAGACACAGGAGAGAGACACAGGAGAGAGACACAGGAGAGAGATACAGGACAGAGAGAGACACAGGAGAGAGATACAGGACAGAGAGAGACACAGGACAGAGAGAGAGAGACACACAGGAGAGAGCTACAGGACAGAGAGAGACACAGGGAGAGAGAGGTACAGGGAGAGAGACAGGACAGAGAGAGAGGTTACAGGACAGAGAGAGAGAGGTATGGGGAGAGAGAGGTACAGGTAAAGAGAGGTACAGGGAGAGAGAGAGAGACAGGAGAGAGAGAGGTACAGGACAGAGAGAGGTACAGGGAGAGAGAGAGGTACAGGGAGAGAGAGGGGTACAGGGAGAGAGATACAGGAGAGAGAGGTACAGGACAGAGAGAGGAACACAGAGAGAGAGAGGTACAGGGAGAGAGACAGGAGAGAGACAGGACAGAGATAGAGACACAGGAAGAAAGATAGGTACAGGGGAGAGAGAGAGACACACATGAGAGAGAGACACAGGACAGAGAGAGACACACACAGGAGAGAGATACAGGACAGAGAGAGAGACACACGAGAGAGAGAGAGAGAGAGACAGGAGAGAGAGAGACAGGACAGAGGTAGAGAGACATAGGAGAGAGACACACAGGACAGAGAGAGAGACACAAGAGAGAGAGAGAGACAGGAGAGAGAGAGACAGGACAGAGGTAGAGAGACATAGGAGAGAAACACACAGGGGAGAGAGAGATACAGGACAGAGAGAGAGACACACAGGACAGAGAGAGAGAGACACACAGGAGAGAAATAGAGAGACAGGACAGAGTGAGACACACAGGGGAGAGAGACATAGGACAGAGAGAGAAACATAAGAGAGAGAAACAGAGGAGAGATAGCAAGACACAGGGGAGAGAGAGACACAGGACAGAGAGACAGACACAGGGGAGAGAGATATACAGGGGAGAGAGACACAAGAGAGAGAGAGAGAGAAACACAGGAGAGAGAGAGAGATGGGAGAGAGACACAGGACAGAGAGAGATACAGGACAGAGAGAGAAACAGAGGAGAGATAGTGAGACACGGGGGAGAGAGAGACACAGGACAGAGAGACAGACACAGGGGAGAGAGAGAGATACAGGGGAGAGAGACATAGGACAGAGAGAGAAACATAGGAGAGAGAAACAGAGGAGAGATAGCGAGACATAGGGGAGAGAGAGACACAGGACAGAGAGACAGACACAGGGGAGAGAGATATACAGGGGAGAGAGACACAAGAGAGAGAGAGAGAGAGAAACACAGGAGAGAGAGAGAGATGGGAGAGAGACACAGGACAGAGAGAGATACAGGACAGAGAGAGAAACAGAGGAGAGATAGTGAGACACGGGGGAGAGAGAGACACAGGACAGAGAGACAGACACAGGGGAGAGAGAGATACAGGGGAGAGAGACATAGGACAGAGAGAGAAACATAGGAGAGAGAAACAGAGGAGAGATAGCGAGACATAGGGGAGAGAGAGACACAGGACAGAGAGACAGACACAGGGGAGAGAGATATACAGGGGAGAGAGACACAAGAGAGAGAGAGATACACAGGAGAGAGAGAGAGATGGGAGAGAGACACAGGACAGAGAGACACAGGACAGAGAGATACAGAGGAGAGATAGTGAGACACGGGGGAGAGAGAGACACAGGACAGAGAGACAGACACAGGGAGAGAGAGATACAGGGGAGAGAGACATAGGACAGAGAGAGAAACATAGGAGAGAGAAACAGAGGAGAGATAGCAAGACACAGGGGAGAGAGAGATACAGGGGAGAGAGACACAAGAGAGAGAGAGATACACAGGAGAGAGAGAGAGATGGGAGAGAGACACAGGACAGAGAGGTACAGGACAGAGAGAGAAACAGAGGAGAGATAGCGAGACATAGGGGAGAGAGAGACACAGGACAGAGAGACAGACACAGGGGAGAGAGAGATACAGGGGAGAGAGACACAAGAGAGAGAGAGATACACAGGAGAGAGAGAGAGATGGGAGAGAGACACAGGACAGAGAGACACAGGACAGAGAGATACAGAGGAGAGATAGTGAGACACGGGGGAGAGAGAGACACAGGACAGAGAGACAGACACAGGGAGAGAGAGATACAGGGGAGAGAGACATAGGACAGAGAGAGAAACATAGGAGAGAGAAACAGAGGAGAGATAGCAAGACACAGGGGAGAGAGAGACACAGGACAGAGAGACAGACACAGGGAGAGAGAGATACAGGGGAGAGAGACATAGGACAGAGAGAGAAACATAGGAGAGAGAAACAGAGGAGAGATAGCAAGACACAGGGGAGAGAGAGATACAGGGGAGAGAGACACAAGAGAGAGAGAGATACACAGGAGAGAGAGAGAGATGGGAGAGAGACACAGGACAGAGAGGTACAGGACAGAGAGAGAGAGGTACAGGGAGAGACAAAGGGAGAGAGACAGGGCAGAGATAGAGAGACAGGACAGAGAGAGACACACAGGAGAGAGAGATACAGGGGAGAGAGACACAGGACAGAGAGAGAAACATAGGAGAGAGAAACAGAGGAGAGATAGCAAGACACAGGGGAGAGAGACACAGGGGAGAGAGACACAGGGGAGAGAGAAAGACACAGGGGAGAGAGATATACAGGGGAGAGAGACACAAGAGAGAGAGAGAAACACAGGAGAGAGAGAGAGATGGGAGAGAGACACAGGACAGAGAGAGATACAGGACAGAGAGAGAAACAGAGGAGAGATAGTGAGACACGGGGGAGAGAGACACAGGACAGAGAGAGAGAGACAGGACAGAGATAGAGAGACAGGACAGAGAGAGAAACAGAGGAGGGATAGCGAGACACATGGGGGAGAGAGACAGAGGGGAGAGAGACAGACACAGGGGAGAGAGACACACAGGAGAGAGACACACAGGAGAGAGACACACAGGAGAGAGAGACACAGGGGAGAGATAGAAAGACAGGATAGAGAGAGACACACAGGGGAGAGAGAGACACATAGGGGAGAGAGACACAAGACAGAGAGAGACACATGAGAGAGACACAGGACAGAGAGACACACACAGGGGAGACAGACACAGGGCAGAGAGAGAGAGAGAGTCAGGGGAGAGAGAGACACAGGACATAGAGAGACACACAGGAGAGAGATACAGGAGATAGGGAGAGAGAGACAGGACACAGAGAGAGACAAACAGGAGAGAGAGAGACAGGACAGAGAGACACACCCAGGGGAGAGAGACACAGGACAGAAAGAGACACATACAGGAGAGAGATACAGGACAGAGAGAGAGACAGGACAGAGAGAGAGACAGGACAGAGAGACACACACAGGGGAGAGAAAGGAGAGAGATACAGAGAGAGACAGGAGAGAGAGACAGGACAGAGATAGAGACACAGGGAGAGAGAGAGACACACAGGGAGAGAGAGGTACAGGACAGAGAGAGAGACAGGAGAGAGAGGTACAGAGAGAGAGACGGGACAGAGATAGAGAGAGAGGTACACGACAGAGAGAGGTACAGGGAGAGAGAGGTACAGGGAGAGAGACAGGACAGAGATAGAGACATGGAGAGAGAGAGAGAGAGAGGTACAGGACAGAGAGAGAGAGAGGTACAGGACAGAGAGAGAGAGGTACAGGGAGAGACAAAGGGAGAGAGACAGGGCAGAGATAGAGAGACAGGACAGAGAGAGACACACAGGAGAGAGAGAGAAACATAGGAGAGAGAAACAGAGGAGAGATAGCAAGACACAGGGGAGAGAGAGACAGACACAGGGGAGAGAGAGATACAGGGGAGAGAGACACAAGAGAGAGAGAGAAACACAGGAGAGAGAGAGAGATGGGAGAGAGACACAGGACAGAGAGAGAAACAGAGGAGAGAGAGATACAGGGGAGAGAGACATAGGACAGAGAGACACAGGACAGAGAGAGAGGTACAGGGGAGAGAGAGATACAGGGGAGAGAGACATAGGACAGAGAGACACAGGACAGAGAGAGAGGTACAGGGAGAGAGACAGAACAGAGATAGAGAGACAGGGGAGAGAGAGACACAGGACAGAGAGAGAGGTACAGGGAGAGAGACAGAACAGAGATAGAGAGACAGGGGAGAGAGAGACACAGGACAGAGAGAGAGGTACAGGGAGAGAGACAGAACAGAGATAGAGAGACAGGGGAGAGAGAGACACAGGACAGAGAGAGAGGTACAGGGAGAGAGACAGAACAGAGATAGAGAGACAGGGGAGAGAGAGACACAGGACAGAGAGAGAGGTACAGGGAGAGAGACAGAACAGAGATAGAGTGACAGGGGAGAGAGAGACACAGGACAGAGAGAGAGGTACAGGAAGAGAGACAAAGGACAGAGAGAGACACAGGGGAGAGAGAGACACAGGAAAGAGAGAGAGAGAGAGATACACACACGGGGGAGAGATAGAAAGACAGGACAGAGAGAGACATAGGAGAGAGACACGGGACAGAAAGAGATACAGGACAGAGAGAGAAACAGAGGAGAGATAGCGAGACACATGGGGGAGAGAGACAGAGGGGAGAGAGACAGACACAGGGGAGAGAGAGACACAGGAGAGAGACACACAGGGGAGAGATAGAGAGACAGGATAGAGAGAGACACACAGGGGAGAGAGAGACACATAGGTGAGAGAGACACAAGACAGAGAGAGACACAGTAGAGAAAACGAGACAGGACAGAGAGAGAGAGACACAGGACAGAGAGACACACACATGGAGACAGAGACAGGACAGCGAGAGAGACACAGGTGATAGAGAGACACAGGGGAGAGAGACACACAGGGGAGAGAGACACACAGGGGAGAGAGAGACATAGGAGAGAGATACAGGAGAGAGAGATAGAGAGGCACAGGAGAGAGATAGATAGACACAGGATAGAGAGAGAGAGACACGGGACAGAGAGAGAGAGATACACAGGAGAGAGATAGCGAGACACAGGACAGAGATAGAGAGAGACAGAGGGGAGAGAGACAGACACAGGGGAGAGAGAGACACAGGGGAGAGAGACAGACACAGGGGAGAGAGAGACACAGGCACAGGGGAGAGAGAGACACAGGGGAGAGAGAGACACATATGAGAGAGACACATATGAGAGAGACACAGGGGAGAGAGACACAGGGGAGAGATAGAGAGACAGGATAGAGAGAGACACACAGGGGAGAGAGAGACACATAGGGGAGAGAGACACAGGGGAGAGATAGAGAGACAGGATAGAGAGAGACACACAGGGGAGAGAGAGACACATAGGGGAGAGAGACACAAGACAGAGAGAGACACATGAGAGAGATACAGGACAGAGAGAGACACAGGAGAGAAAGCGAAACAGGACAGACAGAGAGAGAGAGACACACAGGACAGAGAGACACACACAGGGGAGAGAGACACAGGGCAGAGAGAGAAAGAGAGACAAGAGAGAGAGAGTCAGGGGAGAGAGAGACACAGGACATAGAGAGACACACAGGAGAGAGATACAGGAGATAGGGAGAGAGAGACAGGACAGAGATAGAGACATGGAGAGAGAGAGAGAGAGAGATAGAGAGAGAGGTACAGGGCAGAGAGAGAGAGAGGTACAGGACAGAGAGAGAGAGGTACAGGGAGAGACAAAGGAAGAGAGAGATACAGGGGAGAGAGACACAGGACAGAGAGAGACACACAGTAGAGAGATACAGGACAGAGAGAGACATAGGAGTGAGACACACAGGGGAGAGAGACACAGGGAGAGAGAGATACAGGGGAGAGAGACATAGGACAGAGAGAGAAACATAAGAGAGAGAAACAGAGGAGAGATAGCAAGACACAGGGGAGAGAGAGACACAGGACAGAGAGACAGACACAGGGGAGAGAGATATACAGGGGAGAGAGACACAAGAGAGAGAGAGAGAGAAACACAGGAGAGAGAGAGAGAGATGGGAGAGAGACACAGGACAGAGAGAGATACAGGACAGAGAGAGAAACAGGACAGAGAGACAGACACAGGGGAGAGAGATATACAGGGGAGAGAGACACAAGAGAGAGAGAGAAACACAGGAGAGAGAGAGAGATGGGAGAGAGACACAGGACAGAGAAAGACACAGGACAGAGAGACAGACACAGGGGAGAGAGATATACAGGGGAGAGAGACACAAGAGAGAGAGAGAAACACAGGAGAGAGAGAGAGATGGGAGAGAGACACAGGACAGAGAAAGACACAGGACAGAGAGACAGACACAGGGGAGAGAGATATACAGGGGAGAGAGACACAAGAGAGAGAGAGAAACACAGGAGAGAGAGAGAGATGGGAGAGAGACACAGGACAGAGAGAGAAACAGAGGAGAGATAGTGAGACACGGGGGAGAGAGACACAGGACAGAGAGAGAGGTACAGGGAGAGAGACAGAGGACAGAGAGAGAGGTACAGGGAGAGAGACAGAACAGAGATAGAGTGACAGGGGAGAGAGAGACACAGGACAGAGAGAGAGGTACAGGAAGAGAGACACAGGGGAGAGAGAGACACAGGGGAGAGAGAGACACAGGAAAGAGAGAGAGAGAGAGAGAGACACACACACGGGGGAGAGATAGAGAGACAGGGGAGAGAGAGACACAGGACAGAGAGAGAGGTACAGGGAGAGAGACAGAACAGAGATAGAGTGACAGGGGAGAGAGAGACACAGGACAGAGAGAGAGGTACAGGAAGAGAGACAAAGGACAGAGAGAGACACAGGGGAGAGAGAGACACAGGAAAGAGAGAGAGAGAGAGACACACACACGGGGGAGAGATAGAGAGACAGGACAGAGAGAGACATAGGAGAGAGACACGGGACAGAGAGAGAAACAGAGGAGAGATAGCGAGATACATGGGGGAGAGAGACAGAGGGGAGAGAGACAGACACAGGAGAGAGAGAGACACAGGAGAGAGACACACAGGGGAGAGATAGAGAGACAGGATAGAGAGAGACACACAGGGGAGAGAGAGACACATAGGTGAGAGAGACACAAGACAGAGAGAGACACACATGGAGACAGAGACAGGACAGCGAGAGAGACACAGGTGATAGAGAGACACAGGGGAGAGAGACACACAGGGGAGAGAGACACAGGTGATAGAGAGACACAGGGGAGAGAGACACACAGTGGAGAGAGACACACAGGGGAGAGAGAGACATAGGAGAGAGATACAGGAGAGAGAGAGAGAGAGGCACAGGAGAGAGATAGATAGACACAGGATAGAGAGAGAGAGAGACACGGGACAGAGAGAGAGAGATACACAGGAGAGAGATAGCGAGACACAGGACAGAGATAGAGAGAGACAGAGGGGAGAGAGACAGACACAGGGGAGAGAGAGACACAGGGGAGAGAGACAGACACAGGGGAGAGAGAGACACAGGCACAGGGGAGAGAGAGACACAGGGGAGAGAGAGACACATATGAGAGAGACACATATGAGAGAGACACAGGGGAGAGAGACACAGGGGAGAGATAGAGAGACAGGATAGAGAGAGACACACAGGGGAGAGAGAGACACATAGGGGAGAGAGACACAAGACAGAGAGAGACACATGAGAGAGATACAGGACAGAGAGAGACACAGGAGAGAAAGCGAAACAGGACAGACAGAGAGAGAGAGACACACAGGACAGAGAGACACACACAGGGGAGACAGACACAGGGCAGAGAGAGAAAGAGAGACAAGAGAGAGAGAGTCAGGAGAGAGAGAGACACAGGACATAGAGAGACACACAGGAGAGAGATACAGGAGATAGGGAGAGAGATATACAGGGGAGAGAGACACAAGAGAGAGAGAGAAACACAGGAGAGAGAGAGATGGGAGAGAGACACAGGACAGAGGAGAGATAGCAAGACACAGGGGAGAGAGAGATACAGGACAGAGAGACAGACACAGGGGAGAGAGATATACAGGGGAGAGAGACACAAGAGAGAGAGAGAAACACAGGAGAGAGAGAGATGGGAGAGAGACACAGGACAGAGAGAGATACAGGACAGAGAGAGAAACAGAGGAGAGATAGTGAGACACGGGGGAGGGAGACACAGGACAGAGAGAGAGAGACAGGACAGAGATAGAGAGACAGGACAGAGATAGAAAGACAGGACAGAGATAGAGAGACAGGACAGAGAGAGACACAGGGGAGAGAGAGACACAGGGGAGAGAGAGACACAGGAAAGAGAGAGAGAGACACACACGGGGGAAAGATAGAGAGACAGGACAGAGAGAGACATAGGAGAGAGACACGGGACAGAGAGAGAAACAGAGGAGAGATAGCGAGACACATGCGGGAGAGAGACAGAGGGGAGAGAGACAGACACAGGGGAGAGAGAGACACAGGAGAGAGACACACAGGGGAGAGATAGAGAGACAGGATAGAGAGAGACACACAGGGGAGAGAGAGACACATAGGGGAGAGAGACACAAGACAGAGAGAGACACATGGGAGAGATACAGGACAGAGAGAGACACAGTAGAGAAAACGAGACAGGACAGAGAGAGAGAGAGACACAGGACAGAGAGACACACACAGGGAGACAGAGACAGGACAGCGAGAGAGACACAGCTGATAGAGAGACACAGGGGAGAGAGACACACAGGGGAGAGAGACACACAGGGGAGAGAGAGACATAGGAGAGAGATAGATAGACACAGGATAGAGAGAGAGAGAGACACGGGACAGAGAGAGAGAGATACACAGGAGAGAGATAGCGAGACACAGGACAGAGATAGAGAGAGACACAGGACAGAGAGAGACACACAGGGGATAGAGAGACACAGGAGAGAGATAGAGCGACAGGACAGATAGAGACACAGGAGAGAGACACAGAACAGAGAGAGACACACAGGGGACAGAGAGACACAGTAGAGAGATAGAGAGACACGTGACAGAGAGAAAGTAACAGGACAGAGACAGACACACAGGGGAGAGAGAGACACAGGAGAGAGAGACATAGAAAGGACATAGAGAAAGACACACAGGAGAGACAGGTCAAAGAGATATACAGGGTAGAGAGACACATGAGCGAGCGAGAGAGAGAGACACACAGGATAAAGAGACACACAGGAGAGAGATACAGGAGAGAGAGAATCACACACACAGGGGAGAGAGAGAGATACAGGACAGAGCGAGAAAGAGACAGGAGAGAAAGGGGCAGGACAGAGAGAGACACACAGGGGAGAGAGAGACATGAGAGAGAGAGGGGGGACAGAGAGAAATACACAGGATAGAGAGACACACACAGCGGAGAGAGACACAGGACAGAGAGAGAAAGAGAGACAGGAGAGAGAGAGAGTCAGGGGAGAGAGAGACACAGGACATAGAGAGAGACACACAGGAGAGAGATACAGGAGATAGAGAGACACAGGAGAGAGAGATACACACACAGGGGAGAGAGAGAGGAGAGAGATACAGAGAGAGACAGGAGAGGGAGACAAGACAGAGAGAGAGACACAGGTGATAGAGAGACACACAGGGGAGAGAGACACACAGGGGAGAGAGACACACAGGGGAGAGAGAGACATAGGAGAGAGATACAGGAGAGAGAGAGAGAGAGAGGCAAAGGAGAGAGATAGATAGACACAGGAGATAGACACAGAACAGAGAGAGACACACAGGGGAGAGAGAGAGAGACACAGGAGAGAGTTCCATGAGAGAGAGATAGAAAGGTCATAGAGAAAGACACACAGGAGAGACAGGTCAGAGAGACACACAGGGGAGAGAGACACATGGGAGACACAGGATAGAGAGAGAGAAACAGAACAAAGACAGACACACAGGTGAGAGAGAGACACATGAGAGAGAGAAACAGGACAGAGAGAGACACAGGAGAGAGATACATGAGAGAGAGATAGAAAGGACATAGAGAAAGACACACAGGAGAGACAGGTCAGAGAGACACACAGGGGAGAGAGACACATGAGCGAACAAGAGAGAGAGACACACAGGACAGAGAGACACACATCAGAGAGATACAGGAGAGAGAGAGAGAGACACACACACAGGGGAGAGAGAGAGAGAGAGAGACAGGACAGAGCGAGAAAGAGAGACAGGTGACAGGAGACAGGACAGAGAGAGGTGCACACAGGAGAGAGAGAGACACAGGACAGAGAGACACACACACACACACACACAGGAGAGAGATACAGGAGAGAGGGAGAGAGGACAGAGAGACACACACAGGGGAGAGAGGCACAGGAGAGAGATAGAGCGACAGGACAGAGAGAGACAAAGGAGAGAGAGAGACACAGGAGAGAGATGGAGAGACAGAACAGAGAGAGACAGAGGACAGAGAGAGACACAGGAGAGAGATAGAGAGACAGAACAGAGAGACACACACAGGAGAGAGAGACACAGGATGGAGAGAGAGAGACAGGAGAGAGAGAGACAGGACAGAGAGCGACACACACAGGGGAGAGAGAGACACAGGACATAGAGGGAGACACATAGGAGAGAGAGACAGGACAGAGAGAGATACAGGACAGAGAGACACACAAGGGAGAGAGATACACACAGGTGAGAGCTCACAGAGAGAGAGAGCACAGAGAGAGAGAGCAGAGAGAGAGTGCACACAGAGAGACAGCACAGACAATTCAAGATAACATTCTATAATAACGTCATTTATGTCGGGTAATTTACTAGATTATAAATAAATTAGTAACTTGCACATTATAAATGAGGTCTTAAATGGATCCTGCACCAGTCCAAGTGATTTAGGGAACAAAATATCACCTTCCAGAAACTGTACAGAGAATTACCTTAAAGGTATATAGTAGTGGGGGTATCGTGTTTTAAGTTAATCTGATTGGGCAGGCCTTGTATCAAATAATTTCTGTATATTTATAATTCAAATCCTAATTAATCTCCCCAAGGCAGAACATCCTAGCCAATCAGCTGTGCTGAGTTGTGTCCTAGCCAATTAGCTGTCAGTATCATGGCTGCCTCCTGAGCAGCTTTGTCTTAGCCAGTGAGAGGGAAAAAGATTAATTGCTGTACCTGCCTCTGATTGGTCATAACTACTTATGAATTTTATACTAATTTAGCTTGGATTTTCCTTCTCGAGAATCAACTGCCTGAAAACTGAAGAAATTATTACAAATTTTCTCCTCTATCAGATGCATCATAATCCAAGAAACTTCCTTATCCCTTTAAATTGAATTTATAGTGGAACTGGATCAGTTCAAGGTGGATTTTGGTCATGCCAGAGCCGGCCAGCAGGGGGAGACTCAAGTACCAAATCTGCTTTACCATTATCCAAAGTATTATTCAACCACTAGATGTCACTGTAACCCAGATAGATAGATGATAGATAGATAGATAGATAGATAGATAGATAGATAGATAGATAGATAGATAGATAGATAGATAGATGATAGATAGATAGATAGATAGATAGATAGATAGATACCCAGACATATAGATAGACATATAGATAGATAGATAGATAGATAGATAGATAGATAGATAGATAGATAGATAGATATATGTGATGATATTTAGCTTATATTACTCTTGTACTCTTGCTTTCTTTTATCTATAACCTTGTGTACTGCACTCTTGACCAACCATTACTTTATTAATGATGTCTGTCACTTGGAATCGTTGCTCTCTCGCTATTTACTTTTATCAGTATTGCTTCTGACTTAATAAACAGAGGTACAGCTCCCGAAAGCTCGTCATTCTAATATGTTTGTCCAATTAAAAAGGAATCCCTTCTGCAATCAACAGAAAGCCTGAGAGGGAGGAGTCCTCCCCTGAACAGAAACAGAGACTTAATACAATAAGTTGTCATTTTATTGGTATCCTACTATTCTGACAAACAATGCTAGTTGAATGTTAAAACGAGCAGGTGCAGTAAGGCAGCACTCACACCAGTGAAAGTTCTAACGCACACTACAGACAGTCAACCCAGGCCGTAGAGGCAAAAGCATCATACACCTAGAAGGCGTCCCTACGGGCGCTAACAAGTAGACAGCCACATATCCCCACAGTAGGGAAAGTTTAGGCGGACCGATTCAGTGTCAGTTTAGAGACACTAATTGGCCCACCAGTAAAATACGAAGAGGACAGCATACGCTCTCTTCATAGTAGTTTAAATTACCACACCTTATTTAAGTTAGGAACACTATAAAGTTCAAACATACTAAGAGCTCTCCTGGCCAACAGTGAGACACACAAACAGACTCACAAACTTAGACTTCTTACCCAGGGTTACCATAGGGAACTCCACTAGAGGAGAAGCAGCAATTTGCTTAGTTACTGAGCCAGGTTTTCCTAATTTCAAAGGATTAAGTACAGACAATTTGGCTCACTATCTGTTGTTTCTTTCCTTTGAGTACAGATACTCTCCCCCACAGCTAGCTGCTGAGTAGAGATGTTGCGAATAGTTCGCCGGCGGACTGTTCCCGGCGAACATAGCATGTTCGCGTTCGCGGCGAACTGCGAACATATGCGATATTCGACCCGCCCCCAATACTTTATCATTGAGCAAACTTTGACCCTGCATGTCACAGTCAGCAGACACATTCCAGCCAATCAGCAGCATACACTCCCTTCCACACCCTTCTACCTCATGGACAGCAGCCATTTTGGAATCATAACTAACTTGCAGTCTTACTGAGAGTGCTGAAGGACTCTTGTGCATTATTATTATTATTATTACTACTATATAATGTGTAGATGTACCAGCTGGGCATGCATTATTATTATTATTATTATTATTATTATTATATAATGTGTAGATGTACCAGCTGGGCATGCTCTTGTGCATTATTATTATTATTAGTAGTAAAATACTACTACTAATAATAATAATAATAATACACAAGAGCATGCCCAGCCGGTACATCTACACATTATATAGTAATAATAATAATAATAATAATAATAATAATGCACAAGAGCATGCCCAGCTGGTACATCTACACATTATATAGTAATAATAATAATAATAATGTAGAAGAGCATGCCCAGCCGGTACATCTACACATTATATACTACTAATAATAATAATAATAACAATAATAATAATAATACTCAAAAGCATGCCCAGCCACTACATCTACACATTATATAGTAATAATAATAATAATAATAATAATATTACACAAGAGCATGCCCAGCCAGTACATCTACACATTATATAGTAATAATAATAATAATGTAGAAGAGCATGCCCAGCCGGTACATCTACACATTATATACTAATAATAATAATAATAATAATAATAATAATAATAACAATAATAATAATAATACTCAAGAGCATGCCCAGCCAGTACATCTACACATTATATAGTAATAATAATAATAATAATAATAATAATAATAATAATAATAATAATAATAATAATAATATAGAAGAGCATGCCCAGTCGGTACATCTACACATTATATAGTAATAATAATAATAATAATAATAATGCACAAGAGCATGCCCAGCCTGTACATCTACACATTATATAGTAATAATATTAAGAATAATAATAAAGCAGAAGACCTCCCCTGTGTCTCCCCCCCCACTCCCATGTGTCTCTCTCCCCCCCTCTCCCCTGTGTCTCCCCCCACTCCCTCCCATGTGTCTCTTCCCCCCCTCTCCCCTGTGTCTCTCCCACCCTTGCCTGTGTCTCTACCCCCTCTCCCTTCCCCAGTGTTTCTTTCCCCCCTCTCCTGTGTCTTTTCCCCCTTCCCTCTTCCCTGTGTCACTCCCCCCTCCCCTGTGTCTCTACCCCCCTCTCCCTTCCTGTGTTTCTTTCCCCCCTCCCCTGTGTCTTTCCCCCCTTCCCTCTCCCCTGTGTCTCTCCCCCCTCATCTGTGTCTCTTCCCCCTTTCTCCCTTGTGTCTCTATCCCCTCTCCCCTGTGTCTCTACCCCCTCTCCCTTCCCCTGTGTTTCTTCCCCCCTCCTCTGTGTCTTTACCCCCTTTCCTCTCCCTGGTGTCTCCTCACCACTCCCTCCCATTAGTCTCTTCCCCCCTCTCCCCTGTGTCTCTACCCCCACTCTCTCCTGTGTCTCTCCCCCCTCCCATGTGTCTCTTCCCCTCACCTCTCCCTTACCCTGTTTCTCTTCCCCCTTCTGCCCTGTGTCTTCCTCCCCCTCTCCACTGTGTCTTCCTCCCCCTCTCCCCTCTCCTGTGTCTTCCTCTCCCTCTCCCCTGTGTTTCCTCCCCCTCTCCCCTCCCCTGTTAGCTTCTATATGCATACATACATACGATAAGAAATCTGGGGGGGAGGAGGTTACCCCTTACCCCCCCCCCCCCCCCCAGTTCCAACACCCATGTGTACTATATAATATTGTATTGCATTATGTTATATTATATCATTACCGACTTGCCTGGCACAAATGAAGGGGCAATAATAATAAATAAAAAAGTTTGTAGCCATGGCAATGCTGTTTGCCACACAATGTGATGCTTTTTGTACTCTGAGGACCTTCGGCGCTCATTGTGAGCCTCTTCCCTCGTGTCCTTCATGTTTCGTGCTTTGCAACGATCAATCTTCGGCGCTCATTGCAAAGACAGATAAGTACAGTGTTAAATATATAATTTTTTTTGTGCAGTGTAAATTGTATTCAGGTCTCAGAGCATAATAAAGTGATTTAGATTTGTAACTGCTTTGAGAGTGCTATCGCTGGCAGCCAATGAGCAGTAATCCAGATATATAACTGCAGAGTAAAAAGTTAAACATTTTAGTGTAGTGTAGTGTAAAGTCTACATTTTTATTTTCCATTACTAATTAATACTTATTAAATGAATGCACGATAATAACTATTGTGAATGAACAAATGTATTAGGAAGTGCGAAGCGTTAATGTATGTAAAGTAACCGCAGTGTAAAATATGCTATTAAGCGTATTTTTTTTATATATATTTTTTTTTATAATAATGAATTAATTAATTACTAAAATACTTTACCTATTTGTAATTAATATATCCAGTGATCAATAACCTGAAGAGCTAACTAAAAAAGATTTTCCTAAAAAGCCGTACGAGGTAAAGATACAATATTAACAAGGACGCTAAATAATCCACACCCGCTTACCACATACACATTCCCCGCCATTTTACAACACTAACTTACACAATGCGGAAGTACCCAGCTACCCTAACGGCTTCCCCTCGCGCACGCAGCCTATTTACACTACACACTGCACACATTGCTGACACTTACACAGCAGCTCCACAGCACTGAAAACCTACATTGTATGCTGCAGGAACATGAAAACAGATTGTCAGCTCTCTTCAGCACAATGCTTCCTTACTTACAAATAGGTAAAGTATATTCATTTAGTAATTATTTCATTAGCATACAAAAATACATATACACAAAAAAACATTATCACATTAAACATAAAAGCCATTCACTGCGCGCCTCACAACGAGCACCAACGCTGCTCATAGCACACAAAGCCTTGCAATAAGCGCAAAAAACACATCACCAAAGAATAACAGCAAAAGCGCCTATCAGAAAAAAAATACAACCAACAGCCTCACAATGAGCGCCGAAGGATATCCGACCGCCAACAAAATGAATGTCTCGTCCAAACCATTACCTGCCTTACAATCTTATTGCCGCCATTTTTTGACGGGCAAGTCGCTAGTAAATATATAAAGATCAAGATAATAAAAGTATCAGGAAATGTAACACAAAGATGCACGCGCGTCTGAATAATACGACAAATACGGATTTTTGTCATAAATGATATGATCGCAGTATTGGGTCATAAACCCTAAATACTGGAATCTGTTACATACAATTTACTGATGATGTCATTAATGGGCTTCAAGGGGGGGGGATCTCTTTTCATACTTTTTGAGCGGTGCAAATCCAACATACGCAGAGCGGAAACGCCACATCTGTGGGACACACACAAAGGGGTTCACTTTGGGAGAAAAAAACAAACAAATATGAAATATTTAATAATCATATTTTGATGTTACCAACAGATAAGGAAACAAAACTGAGGTTATTATATCTAATAGTAGCAAGCCTGGGAGTACTGGGAGTAATAATACTGCAGCAGGAGGTCAGGACTAATGTCACCTATAGACCCCCAGACAGATAAATGTCAGTACTAATGTCCCTCTATAGACCCCCAGTCAGATAAAGGTCAGTACTAATGTCCCTCTATAGACCCCCAGTCAGATAAAGGTCATTACTAATGTCCCTCTATAGACACCCAGTCAGATAAAGGTCAGTACTAATGTCACCTATAGACCCCCAGTCATATAAAGGTCAGTACTAATGTCACTCTATAGACACCCAGTCAGATAAAGGTCAGTACTAATGTCCCTCTATAGACACCCAGTCAGATAAAGGTCATTACTAATGTCCCTCTGTAGACACCCAGTCAGATAAAGGTCAGTACTAATGTCCCTCTATAGACCCCCAGTCATATAAAGGTCAGTACTAATGTCACTCTATAGACCCCCAGTCAGATAAAGGTCAGTACTAATGTCACTCTATAGACACCCAGTCAGATAAAGGTCAGTACTAATGTCCCTCTATAGACACCCAGTCAGATAAAGGTCATTACTAATGTCCCTCTATAGACACCCAGTCAGATAAAGTTCAGTACTAATGTCCCTCTATAGACACCCAGTCAGATAAAGGTCATTACTAATGTCCCTCTATAGACACCCAGTCAGATAAAGGTCAGTACTAATGTCCCTCTATAGACCCCCAGTCATATAAAGGTCAGTACTAATGTCACTCTATAGACCCCCAGTCAGATAAAGGTCAGTACTAATGTCACTCTATAGACACCCAGTCAGATAAAGGTCAGTACTAATGTCCCTCTATAGACACCCAGTCAGATAAAGGTCATTACTAATGTCCCTCTATAGACACCCAGTCAGATAAAGGTCATTACTAATGTCCCTCTATAGACACCCAGTCAGATAAAGGTCAGTACTAATGTCCCTCTATAGACCCCCAGTCATATAAAGGTCAGTACTAATGTCACTCTATAGACCCCCAGTCAGATAAAGTTGTGAAATGTTTCTTGGATAGCATTGGGGCTAAAGGAGGTTTGGCCATCAGGTAGTCTAAAGATACCGTATATTATGTCCTCTCTTGGGGGGTAAAGACTCTAATAATTCCTCCAATAAAATTCTGTTTTTTTATGTGGGCAAGGTCCCTGGTTAGCCCATTGGGTTATCTGTTAAAAAGAGTGGTGCAGAGACTGTGAGGGCTGTTAGCCTCCTTGTCCCCGTGTGGCCGCTTAGAATCCCTGCTGCTGCATGTTTCAGCTTTATTAAGGTGTAATTGTACAGCGTTTGACTCAAGTAGCTGCCTGTGCTGGGTCAGTTTGGCTTAATTGCTGGGCCCTTTTCCTGCCAAGATGGCGACCATCAGTCCATGGGCCTCTATGTCCCCTTCACTACCTTTGTCCCCGCTTGTGTGCTTATTTGGGATGGCCCCCCTTTATATCTCCGACCCGTGGCCTTCTCAGGTCCCCCTCTCAATCTCAGAGTGTGGATATGTGGGCTGGGGCGTTGAATCAGGCCTACCTTCTTCTCTGCTCGCTGCAAGATCAACAATACCTAATTTTTCAGGCATGTGTACATGCCTAATTTTTCTGGCATCTGGTGCTGCACTGTGCCTTCAACAACCAAACCCCCAAAAAAGGCACATAACAGGGATTAAACTGATAGGAGTAGTACTACTTAACACACCACTCATATCTGGTGTAACAGTAGTGTACATTTAAAACAAAAAACATTTTTTCTACTGTGATTGATTGCATAGCAGTTAGTTGTCTGCAAGCGTGTGTGTCAGACCTACAGCGTCTACTCTACCAACTTCTGCAAGTGCACAGTGCCACTCATATCTGTTGTCACAGTAGCTTGGACGCATAGTACCAATCTGTCAAAACCGGTAATGATGAATGAGGTCTAGAGTAGCCTGGTTCCCTTATCCTCTACAGGTTGAGACCTAATGTTTGGGTGACTCCAGACCAACACATGAGTACAAGCAGCACACAAACTCAAAGCCGCCATCCTCCTCCTGGTCCAGCATCATCAGCCACATCAACCACTGCTGTCCACCTTGCCCCCTCTCAACCATCCGCCACTGCGTCTCTTGCCATGAGCAGTTCCTGCTCATTTGCCCATAGTCAGCTGCCTGTAAAGGACATGTTTGAGCGTAAGAAGCTAATGTCTCAAAGTGCCCCAAAATTGAAGTGATACGACCAACAAAGCATCTTTTTCCATCTCCCGGTTCTAAAAATCCAGGCCTTATACACGCCCCCTGATATGTGCTGTAACAGGTTTTAAACTCATAAGAGTAGTACTACTTAACACACCTTATAATAATGCAGAGAGAGGCAATGCAGTGAGAGGAGTCTGAAGAAGAGGAGTCAGAGGAGGAAGGTGGCTTTGAGGAGGTGGAAGACCAAACACAGCAGGCGTCCCAGGGGGCTTGTTGTCACCTTTCGGGGACCCTTGGTGTTGTACGTGGCTGGGTGGAGGAAGAGACCTTCAATGACATCAGTGAGGACATGGAATGGGACATGGCTAGCTTGGTATCCAACCTTGTGCAAATGGGGAGTTTGCGGTTGTGCAAATGGACTGTTTGCGGTTGTTTGCGGTGCGTTTAACGGGGAGTTTGGTCTGTCACTGTGAAGCGGGTGTAACCCTTACACTACCTGTGCGATACAAAATCATACCTGATGTTTTAAAGCACGTTATTCCATACAATTTAGGAATGTTAGGTAATTTATGCCCTTTATGGCTTAAAACCAGACTCTGTATCAACTGTAATTTTCCGTGGGAGTTTTGCCATGGATCCCCCTCCGGCATGCCACAGTCCAGTTGTTAGACCCCTTGAAACAACTTTCCCATCACTATTGTGGCCAGAAAGAGTCCCTGTGGGTTTTAAAATTCGCCTGCCCATTGAAGTCTATGGCGGTTCGCCGATGTTCGCCGGTTCACGAACATTTGCGGCGGTTTGCGTTCGCGGTTCGCGAACTGAAAATGTTATGTTCGCGACATCACTACTGCTGAGCGGTCTTCGGGGCAGAAACCAGCAGGAGGCACAGGATAACTAAGTCACAGGCATCCTGAAAGGTGAGATAGCCAATTGCACACACCAAAAGGTCATACACCTCAATAAGAAATATGGACATTGTCATTGCATCACATAATGCTCATGGACTGAACGAACCAATCAAGAGGGGGGTAGCCTTGAGGAATTACCAAAAATTAAATCTAGATATCGTAATGATTCAAGAAACTCACTTTAGAAAACAAGCAGTACCAAAATATTGGGGGGGAGTCTTTCCACTCTACCTCAGATACCAAACAAAAGGGAGTCACTATTTTGTTCCACAGAAGACTCAACTTTCAACTAAGTAAAATCCAAAAGGATAAAGATGGCAGGTTTATAGCAGTACATGGGACCATACACGAACGTAAGGTTACATTCTTGAACATATACGCCCCGAACACAGAACAAACGCCATTCTTTCAAAAAATACAGAAACTCACAGATAGCTGGGAAGACGGGCTTAAGATAATGGGAGGAGACATGAACGCGGTCCTGGACCCGTTCAAAGACAAGTCAGATGACCCAGGCTCACAAAAAAAAAACCACGGCGACCAAAGCGCTTAAAAAACTCCTAAAATGAAACTGCATGATTGATACCTGGAGAAACATGAACCCCACGGAAAGAGAATACACATTTTTTTCCGCCAGACATGGTTCGCTCTCCAGAATAGATTATATCCTGATTCAACAGAACGTAGCAGGGAACCTAACTGAGGCCTCTATCTGCCCCATAGCATGGTCGGACCACGAACTAGTCAAAATCTCCATGAACAATCTCCTACCGAAAGGAAATAGCCCGAGGTGGTCATTAAACCCCAGTATACTGAACGACCCAATCACACGAGATAAAGTCAGAACTGCAATCATAGATTATCTTGATCTTAACACAGTAGGGGAGATAGACATAGACGGAATTTGGGCAGCTCACAAAGCAGTGATCAGAGGAGTCTGTATACAAACTAGTTCAATCAAAAAGAAAAAAGACCAAGCACAAATCTTACTCCTAAACCAGAAAATATCAGAGGCACAAAAACTATATGTTAAAGATAAGTCATGACATACTCACGAGAAAGTACTAAAGTACAAACAAGAACTAAACGCTATATTAAGAGGAAAAATGGTCACTATCGTACAACGAACTGAAGCCAAATTCTTCAGATACGCAAACAAACCCGATAGAATGTTGGCCACTAGACTAAAAGAAAAAAGAGCAAACTCATTCATTGCCAAAATAATCACCAAAAATAGGCAGACAGTCTTTAAACCAGATCAAATAGTAAGCGAATTCAGACAATTTTATGCAGACCTTTATACCAAAACAGCCGAATCAGGTACCCCAACCCACAAACTAGAAATTGAAAACACACTAAGTAACATAAACATACCCCAACTAGACCCTGCTAAAGCCAATTCACTCTTAGAGCCCATCTCGGTCAAAGAAATACAGGAGGCGATCAAGACAACAAAAGCGCACGGGGCCCCAGGGCCAGATGGCTACTCCAACCTCTACTACAAACATATGAGCGACCTACTTAGCCCCACCTTACACAAGCTATTTAACAGCTTTTTAGCTGGGGGGGAAATAAAACCGGAATTCTTAGAAGCTAAAATAATACTGATTCCTAAACCGGGTAAAGACCCAACCCAGTGTGCCAGCTATAGACCAATATCTCTGATCAACACGGACTTAAAAATATACACCAAAATATTAGCGTCCAGACTAGCGAATCTGATACCTGAGGTAGTACATCCGGACCAAGTAGGGTTCATTAAGGGAAGAGAGGCGCCAGACAACACCAGAAAAAATATTGACCTTATTGACATAACTAAGAGAGGTGAAGTCCACGCGATGGTGTTGGCGCTGGATGCCGAGAAGGCATTTGACAGATTAGATTGGACATTTATGAATTCAACACTGAACAAATTCGGAATACCGGAAGGTTTTCTGCGAAGCATCGCGTCATTATACTCGGAACCAACTGCACAGGTTACATACCAAGGACACAATTCGCTAAAATTCAAAATCACGAGAGGGACACGACAAGGGTGCCCACTGTCACCACTGTTGTTCGCCCTTAGTATAGAGCCCCTAGCAATTGCCATTCGTCAGCACACAGACATATCGGGTATACGGGTCAGCCCGACAGATCATAAAATAAGCCTCTTCGCAGATGACATCCTTCTAACAATCTCAAACCCCCTAGTTAGTCTTCCCAATCTATTCAAACTTTTGTCTAAATTTGGCCCACTGTCAGGGTTCAAAGTAAACACAAGTAAAAGCATAGCCCTTAATTTATCCCTTCCTCCCTCCATGGAAAAACTACTAGCCAATAATTTTCCGATAAAATGGGCCCCGAATTCTATCAACTATCTAGGCATACAAATAACAAAATCAACTAAGACCCTATATGAAGCAAATTACCCAACCCTCATTAAACAAATAACTAGGGACCTGCACAGGTGGTCAGAACTAAAGATCTCATGGCTAGGAAAGCTACATGCCATCAAAATGAACGTACTCCCCAAACTGCTCTACCTGTTTAGGACCATACCTATAACGATATTAGCAATAGAATTGAAAAAGATACAAAAAATATTGATGAGTTTTCTGTGGAACAACAAAAAACCTAGAATAAACAGAGAAACAACTACCGCGTCTAAGAAGGGAGGTGGGCTCGGATTTCCAGACATTCCCCGTTACTTTAAAGCAGCTAGACTAGCACAACTAGCTAAATGGTACGTCAGAGATTCCCCCCCGGTATGGGTTCAGATAGAGAAACACATACTAGGGACTAATGACTTTATCATGTGTCAGTTACCATGGCTCTCAACCCAACAGGGCTTCAAGTTACCCCAATCACTCCCATCTAGTGTGAGGCACACAATAAACTTATGGAAAGACATAAATAGGAGGAACAGGCTACTGGGCCCAGAATCCGGGCTTAGCCCCCTGTGGCCACAATCAACCAACCCCAAAGTAAACACTAATGCTCAATACAGATGGTGGATTGAAAATAACTGCTCAATTGCGGCAGATTTACCAGTAGTTAATCAAAAATGGTCCACTACCGCATTCTTAGACGACAAACACCTACCTCCAGGGGAATGGCTTAACCTACTCGCTATAAACCGAAGACTAACTCACAACATTAAGAACAAAGGAGGACAGAACAAATCCATATTCGAAAAATGTTGCATTAACTTCCCGGGAGGGAAAGGAAACATTTCCATAATATATAACCATTTAAGCGATTTAGCCACGCCCCCCAAATTACACTACGAGTCGGCGTGGGAAGCGGACCTCAACGTAAGTTTAGATAGGGACCAATGGAACAACATTCGGAAACAAGCCAAAAACGCATCACTTAACATAATTCTGAAGGAGAATTCATATAAAGTTATTATGAGGTGGTACTTAACCCCGGTAAGAATGCACCTAGGGAACCCGGCGATTAGCGACACTTGTGAAAGGGGTTGCAACCAGAAAGGGACTCTAATCCATAAACTATGGGAATGCCCAATGATTAGACACACCTGGGTGGATACTTACAAAACCCTAGAGAAACTATGGGGTCAAAGCTATCCCATGAAACCAGAGGAGGCCATCTTGGGGTTACCGGTAGAAACGATGTCCAACTCAGAACAATTCCTAACCAACCAAATTTTCCTAGCAGTTAGAAAAGTAGTAGCCGCCCATTGGAAAACACCCACCCCATCGTTCGAGGTAGTCCTAAGCAAAATTGAGTTTGTTCGGTCCATGAGCATCTTATCCGCTAAGGTTGACCATACCTACAAGCGCTGGGCCTCCTGCTGGGCCGCCTGGGAAACAAGACGCGGCAGATGAATAGGGTGAGTGACACTTTCCTTCCAGAGGAGCTAGTAAGGGAACCATGGCAGGAGAAGTCTTAATTTACCCAACATCAATAGCCCCCACACAGTAACCTAAGCACAGAGTTTACAATCTATTAGTTGTTACCAATTAGGCTCAGGGCAACATGAGGACAGGAAACACAGCTCACAGAGTTCTTCCCATAGTTAGAGTTCTTCCCATAGTTATAGTTAAGCATAGTTTTCCCATTAGCCCTAAGTTAGTTAAAAGTTACTTTCAGCCACTATAATACTAGAAAACGGAAAAAGAAGAGGAGTTTTTGACAGGCAGACGACACATGAGAAAACAGATGTGAGGAATACGTTCATTGTTAATTCCTATTTACCACTTCTAATGTATTTGCTGCTCAATGTTTTATGTCTGAACTGTCTAATAAAAATCAATTAAACAAAAAAATGGAATCCCTATATATTGCAATACTCTGATTATGCATCTAGACACACTAGTTGTAGTAATTGCGAGTTTGTGTGTAATGCTCCCAAGTTGCAAGCCTTACACACAAACTCGCAACACTGACCGGGCAATGCGCGAACGGGCAGCGAATGCTGTGCATGCGCAAATGCCCGTCGAGGGGAGGGAGATGGGGATAAGGAGACATGGGGGGGCACAGGGGAGGGAGAGAGGGGGAAAAGAGACAAGGGGGAGGGAGATGGGGGAAGAGACACAGGGGAGGGAGCTGGGGGGAAGGAGACACAGGGGAGGGAGAGGGGGAAGAGACACAGGGTATGGAGATGGGGGAAGGAGACACAGGGGAGGGAGAGGGGGGAAGGAGACATAGGGGAGGGAGAGGGGGGAAGAGACACAGGGTAGGGAGATGGGGGAAGGAGACACAGGGAAGGGAGAGAGGGCGGAAGGAGACACAGGGGAGGGAGAGGCGGAGAAGACGCAGTGAAGGGAGAGGGGGGTCAAACACTCTGATTATGCATCTAGATTACTAGACACACTAGTTGTAGTAATTGCGAGTTTGTGTGTAATGCCCCCAAGTTGCAAGCCTTACACACAAACTCGCAACACTGACCGGGCAATGCGCGAATGGGCAGCGAATGCTGTGCATGCGCAAATGCCCGTCGAGAGGAGGGAGATGGGGATAAGGAGACATGGGGGGGCACAGGGGAGGGAGAGAGGGGGAATGGAGACAAGGGAGAGGGAGATGGGGGAAGAGACACAGGGGAGGGAGAGGGGGGAAGGAGACACAGGGGAGGGAGAGGGGGGAAGAGACACAGGGTATGGAGATGGGGGAAGGAGACACAGGGAAGAGAGAGAGGGCGGAAGGAGACACAGGGGAGGGAGAGGCGGAGAAGACGCAGTGAAGGGAAAGAGGGGGTCAAACACATTGGAGGAGCAGGGGGAAAAAGACACAGGGGAGAGGGGTGGAAGAGATACAGGTGGAGATGGGGGAAGGAGACACAGGGGAGGGAGAGAGGGGGAAGGATACACAGGGGAGGTAGAGAGGGGGGAGACACAGGGGAGAGAGAGGGGGGAGAAGACACAGGGGAGGGAGATGGGGAGGAGACACAGTGGAGGGAGAGGGGGGCAGACACATGGGAAGGACAGAAGGGAAAGAAACACAGGGGAGAGGGGTGGAAGAGACACAGGGGAGGGATCGGGGGAAAGAGACACAGGGGAGTGACAGCGGGGGAAGGGGGGAGAGAATCAGGGGAGGGGGAAGGAAACACAGGGGAGGTAGAGAGGGGGGGGAGGAGACACTGGGGAGAGAGAGGTGGAGAAGACACAGGGGAGGGAGAGGGGGAGGAGACACAGTGGAGGGTGAGGGAGGCAGACACAGGGGAGGGACAGGGGTGAAGAGACACAGGGGAGAGGGGTGGAAGAGACACAGGGGAGGGAGAGGGGGGGAAAGAGACACAGGGGATTGACAGTGGGGGAAGGGGGAGAGACACAGGGGAGGGGGGAAGAAACACAGGGGAGGGAGGGGGTTAGAAACAAAGGAGAAGGGGGAAGAGACACAGGCGAGGGAGAGGGGGGGGTAAAGAGACGGAGAAACACAGGGTAGGTAAAGGGGGGAAACAGAAAAATAAAATATTATCCCGTTATTTGTGACGGGCAAGTAACTAGTACATATATATTATTAGACTTCCTTGTTTTTGGCACAAGGCACTTTCCTTACACCATGTGACATCACTAATGAGGATTAATGCCTCACAATTGCTGAATTCTCCACTTAGGTTGGATTTAAAGGGTCACTGTGTCACAGGACTTAAGAGAACTAAGTACTTTGGTATGTATAATAGGTTAAATCTAGCTGCTACATAGGGTGCAATTATTTTATATTTAAAATAAATTGACATTAGTGAATACTGGCCTATATTAATTAAAGTTTCTCACTAATGAGGGGAGACCTCTCCATTCCCTATCCAGTTAAATATTCAATAGAATAACATAGGAATTGTAGAGGTCTCATGTCACTAATTAGAAATCTGTCAGCATTCCCCAATTTCCCCTACAAGAAGCCTCTGTACCCAAACAGTACACAGTCAAATTACATTCTATTGTTGTTCAGTCGTGTCTGACTCTCCATGACCCTATCGATTGCAGCATGCCAGGCATATTGTTATGTCTCTGGTTGTGCTTATCCATACGGTTTTCTTGGCAAAGTTACTGGAGAGGGTTGCCAGTTCCTTCTTCAGTTGACTGCGATTTATCTGACCTCTCTGCAATGACCTGCCCATCTGGGGTGACCCTACATGGTATAGCTCACAGCTTCATTGAAATACACAAGCCCCTTAACCACGAGGTAGCGATCAAGAAAATAAACATAATTGTAATTAAAAAATTCTAAGTGTAACATTGATATCAAATTTGTATTTATTTTATTTATAAATGAACTGAACGATTCACCCTCTTAGGTAATGGCTTTATCAAAAGCAAATAATTACAACGAGCAGGGGGGGTTACCCAGAAGATAACCATGCCAGGTTGCAAATTGGTAATAGTGGCAGACATGTAATGGTTACGTCTGTGCCACTATACGTATTTAATTTCAGCTGGCATGCTTATCTTCTATATTACCTAACACTGCTGATCTAAATCAACTGCTGGTGATAATGCCATTACCTAAGAAGGTGGAAAACAAGACCAACTTCTACATATATTTTAAGGCACGACCACTTACAATTACAACCAATTGCAATAATGTGTGTAGGTATGTGCAAGGCTGAATCATCCGGCACTAGCCTACAGGCGGGTATATGAGAGGGGCCCTTCATTTTTATTTCTTGGAACTATATACAGGAAGTGAGTAGGGGACATTTTGCACAGAGTGTCCAAGACTGGATCAGCCTGTCTTACTGAGCAGAAAGTGTTAAGATGCCGATAGCTAGCTCCTCCCCAGCACTGATAGCTCCTCCCCAGCCCTGATGGCTCCTCCCCAGCACTGATAGCTCCTCCCCAGCACTGATAGCTCCTCCCCAGCCCTGATGGCTCCCCCCTCAGCCTTGATGGCTCCTCCCCAGCACTGATGGCTCCCCCCTAAGCCCGATGGCTCCTCTCCAACCCTGATGGCTCTTCCCTCAGCCCTGATAGCTCCTCCCCAGCCCTAATAGCTCCTCCCTCAGCCCCATTTACCCCTCCCCATCCCTGATGGCTCCTCCCTCTGCCCAATGGCTCTTTCCCATTCCTGATGGCTCCTCCCCAGCCCTATTTGCTCCTCCTTCAGCCCCAATGTCTCCTCCCCACCCCTGATGGCTCCTCAATGAAGCTGTGAGCTATACCATATAGCGTTACCCAAGATGGGCAGGTCTTCGCAGAGAGGTCAGACAAATTGCTGTCCACTAGAGAAGGAACCGGCAACCTGCTCCAGTATCTTTGCCAAGAAAACTATATGGATAAGCACAACCAGAAAAACAGAACGATCTGTCTGGTGTGCTGTGGTCCATATGGTCACCGAGAGTTGGACATGACTGAAGGACTGATCAACAACAATCTAAACTCTTTAGATTAGTGATACGACTAATCAATCAGACACTAGATCTGGATCTTACACCAAAAATGGGAATATGTTTTTAGGCACACTAGTCCCAGACCTTACCAGTGCCTGCAACCAATTTAATCCAATTCTTCATGCTATGTTAGAAGACTCCATGACATCCTTCTATAAGATCTGGGAACCATGGATAACTACTGGATAGAATTGGGAGACTGTGGTCCCACCCTTGGTAACAGCCCCTGAGATATAAGGAGATACAAACCAGGATCTTTCCTTTTTTTCTCAGTTTGTAAGCTTTATCCGAGATATAAATACATTTTTTTATGGTTTGCGGACCTTTCCTTTTTCTGACCGACAGCAGTAGCGTCCATCGGCCATACAATATTTTAGTCAATTTCTTGTTAGTGTAAAGCTTATCATCTACCACTAGCCTAATTCTAAACCCTAATCCTAACCCTAAACCTTAACCCTAATCCTACCCCCTAAACCCTAACACTAATGAAAGTAAATTTATAAAAATCTCGTCCGCACCACCTAAAGGCCTCTGGCCGCCACTGCTGGCGGTCAGAAAAAGGAATGGTCTGCAAACCATAAAAAAATGTATTTCTGTTGTTACCCGTTTCTTTTAGTTTAGTACTTTTATTTCGTTCTTCTTAACCTTATTTGTATATATTTTATACATATTTTATATTTACACTGGTCAAGGTGAATGTGTAAACTATTATTTGAAATAACTTAATAAGAAAAAAAATGTAGGTAAATAAGTAGAAGAGATAATTATATAGCACTATAAAGACAACAATTCCTTAAACTGAGTAATTTTTTATCAAAAATCCTTTTTTTCTTTAAAATTTCTAATAAAACTTGAAAGTGTGAAAAAAATTAAACCATCTTTAATGTATCACCTATTATATGCAATCTTTGCCATTTATATTGTTATCTTATACAGACTCCCCCACCTACCCAGACAAGTCACATTATTATGACCCCCCAGGGTTGGCTGTACTGTCATTTTAGACACACGTCTGGTAGCCAACTGGATCGTTTGGTGAGTTGTTCATCTGTAATGTTTCGGGTGGCCCTCACACATCTTTACCTCTGACATCAATGGCACGCATGGCCGGATTATCCATTAGGCCAGCCGCCCAGGGGTGCTTCCCCGTTAGGGGCACCACTTCTTAAAAAAAATGGTTCCTGGCTTAAAAACCAGAAACATTGCAGTTCATAGACTGGCTACTAGCGGGTAACCACCTAGAACAAGAAAGTTACAACAGGAAAGGGAACTTACACATACAGAAAAGGAAAAAATGGGTCCATGCATACCTTGCGTACTCACTCGAAGGGGCTCCGACACTTCACTTCCTAGGGGTTCCAAAAAGGTAGATACAGCCCTGATGGCACGTGTTGCTCTGCAGTTTCCACGCCGTTTATTCGCAATGGCGCTGTTTAAATAATACTGCGACACTTGGCCCGAAAGCCAATGACCATCCCATTTTTCAAAGTCGGATAATTCTTATGTTTTCCCATAACAGCGATGGTAGATATGTTTGCAGAATGCCTACATGTTACTTTACATACCGACCAAGGCAGCTCACGGCACGTATTTTATTGGCTGCTCGCTGCTGATGTCAAATGTAGGAGGTGGTCGTAATAATGTGACTCAACCCTGTATAAAGCCAGTTGTTTGTGGTAGAAAAGAACAAATAGCAACACAAGTGTGTGAAGTACTTTAGAGACTTCGTGGTGAAGAGGGTTGGCGGGTACTTGGAGAGAAAGGATGGGTCAGGAGGAGGAGTCATTACATCTTGTTCTTAGGAAGATGGAGACAAGCCAGGGGTTAGAGAGAGGCTCTGAGAGGGGTAAAGGTCAGCGTTAGGGGTAGCCAGGAGAAAACCGAGAGAGATAGTGGGGTAAAAAGGGCAACTGGTGAGGTAGGAGAGACGCCTTGTCCTCTGTTATGGGGGATATAACCGGGTGCATTAGAATAAGTAGAGATGAGACATTTATATTTATTAGAGAACAATATCTGCTCTTTACATGTTGTCATGAGAAGGAGCCAGACTAAAATCAGTAATTATACTCTGTAATCCAAATATTATCTAGAGAAAAAGTTTGTCTTTCAACCTTCCTGATCCACCCAAAGAGATTCCTATCTTTTGTTAATGACAAAGCATTGGCAATAAATACTGATTATGCAGCATTTAATACACTGTTCTGGATCTTAGACAGTGGCCCCGGGGGCAGACTGTAGTTCGACCAAAAAGAATAAAATAGTATAATTGGGAAATGTATTTAAGGGATTTGTTAGAAGAAGAGGTCATGCTTTATGGAAGTTTAAAAAGTACAAGCATGCATTGGATGCCATCAAGGAACTAAAAAGTCCATCTAGTCTGTCCATTCTGTTCCTATCCAAGAACTGACCAGGACCAACCATGTATGGCTTCAGGATGGTATGACCACTTGGTTCCCTTACTGGAATTGAACCCAGATGGACCACCCCTGGACCACCAGGGAACCCAAAAGGGCAATACAATATTAAAAAAGCCCACTTATATGAAACTATATAAAATAGTCTAATAAGTGCAGTGCTGCTTAGCAAAATACTTGCCATTAACCCTCTCTTCACCAACGTGTTTCGTATGCCAACTTCATCAGGGTATGGATTTTATTGTGGTGGACGGTGTATAAAACACTGGTCACTTGGGACCTGATACCATTTACTTAATCACTGATATATTAAATATTGACACATTTATAACTGTGAGGTCTGATTGTGTATGATTCCATCATGTTATGGAGGTCACATGACCACCACATGCGAGAAAGTTGTATTTCCCTTCAGGTTTCTCTCTACATTCTCAAGACGTCTTGTGAAGGTATGTAAGCAACCCAAGTTGTTTGTAAATGAACCAATTGGCTTCTATGCCTGGGCTCTACCATATAAAGTCTTAATCAATAAAATATAATATATAATATACAAAAGTGCATTAAGTGCTCTAGTAAAAAAAACTTGAAAAAATACATGAAATACATAAATAATATAAATAATGTATAAAATAAATAGAGAGATACTCAAGGTGAATAAATACATGAAATATTACATAAATCACATATAATAGTTGTCAAACTGCGAGTCATCGGCACGCTTTGCGAGCTCGGGAAGCTGCAAAGCGAGTGTCCGCATTTGCGGAGGTGGAGGCTCTACAGCGCCTCACTCGAGGTTAAACACAACCCAGGAAAAAAAACAATCACACCGCAGGACTTAGAAAAAAATATATATACGACCCGCGGGACCTAAAAAAAAAAACAATAATGCCCAATAACACATAGACAAACTACGCCATTACATAAAAAAAAATACAAGGTCTAAAAATACGAAGTTAACGGCCGAAACGCGTACATCCAAAAACAACAAAAACAATGAAAAATGCAAAAAAATGAATTTGAAAAACTCACACACAGCATGGGGGCACAGCCACGAGGTCTGCAAGTGAGGTTGCACACAAATTTAAGGAGTTTCAAAACTTGAAAATCAACTAAGCAAGAAAAAAATGGCGACCGAAAAAAATTAAAACAAGGCTACACGACCCCAAACCGCTGAAAACACAGCCAGGGACGCGGTACAAAAATATCACGGAAAATTATTGTGAGGTGAGTAACACATAGACAAACGACGCCATTTTACAAAACTAACTTGCAACTAATAACATTATGAATCTAAAATGGCGCTTTATACAACTAAACCAATGGTTTGCCCTCGCGCACGCAGCATATTTCTAATGCACAGTTGGGACATTGATGACACTTTCTCCTTAGGGCAGCAACAGTCCACCTGTACATTGTATGCTGCAGGAAAATAAAAAGAGATTGTTAGCTCTTCAGGCTATTTATTGCTGAATATATTAGTTAGAAATAGGTAAAGTATATTTATTTATTAAGTGACTAATTTCTTCATTATTATTTAAAAAAAATATAGATATATATATCTGTCTTTGTGATGAGCGCCAAAAGTGCTCAGAGGAGCAAAAGTAAACAAGAGGAGAGGCTCGCTATTAGCGCCGAAGGTCCTCAGAGTAGAAAAAGCTTTACGTTGTGTGGCAGCGTGCCATGGCTTCAAATTTTATTGCCCCGACATTTTTGACAGGCAAGTCGCTAGTAATGTAAATAATGTATAAAACAAATAGATACTCAAGTTGAATAAATATATGAAATACAGGGAGTGCAGAATTATTAGGCAAGTTTTATTTTTGAGGATTAATTTTATTATTGAACAACAACCATGTTCTCAATGAACCCAAAAAACTCATTAATATCAAAGCTGAATATTTTTGGAAGTAGTTTTTAGTTTGTTTTTAGTTTTAGCTATTTTAGGGGGATATCTGTGTGTGCAGGTGACTATTACTGTGCATAATTATTAGTCAACTTAACAAAAAACAAATATATACCAATTTCAATTATTTATTTTTACCAGTGAAACCAATATAACATCTCAACATTCACAAATATACATTTCTGACATTCAAAAACAAAACAAAAACAAATCAGTGACCAATATAGCCACCTTTCTTTGCAAGGACGCTCAAAAGCCTGCCATCCATGGATTCTGTCAGTGTTTTGATCTGTTCACCATCAACATTGCGTGCAGCAGCAACCACAGCCTCACAGACACTGTTCAGAGAGGTGTACTGTTTTCCCTCCTTGTAAATCTCACATTTGATGATGGACCACAGGTTCTCAATGGGGTTCAGATCAGGTGAACAAGGAGGCCATGTCATTAGATTTTCTTCTTTTATACCCTTTCTTGCCAGCCACGCTCTGGAGTACTTGGATGTGCGTGATGGAGCATTGTCCTGCATGAAAATCATGTTTTTCTTGAAGGATGCAGACTTCTTCCTGTACCACTGCTTGAAGAAGGTGTCTTCCAGGAACTGGCAGTAGGACTGGGAGTTGAGCTTGACTCCATCCTCAACCCAAAAAGGCCCCACAAGCTCATCTTTGATGATACCAGCCCAAACCAGTACTCCACCTCCACCTTGCTGGCGTCTGAGTCGGACTGGAGCTCTCTGCCCTTTACCAATCCAGCCACGGGCCCATCCATCTGGCCCATCAAGACTCACTCTCATTTCATCAGTCCATAAAACCTTAGAAAAATCAGTCTTGAGATATTTCTTGGCCCAGTCTTGACGTTTTAGCTTGTGTGTCTTGTTCAGTGGTGGTCGTCTTTCAGCCTTTCTTACCTTGGCCATGTCTCTGAGTATTGCACACCTTGTGCTTTTGGGCACTCCAGTGATGTTGCAGCTCTGAAATATGGCCAAACTGGTGGCAAGTGGCATCGTGGCAGCTGCACGCTTGACTTTTCTCAGTTCATCGGCAGTTTTTTGCGCCTTGGTTTTTCCACACGCTTCTTGCGACCCTGTTGACTATTTTGAATGAAACGCTTGATTGTTCGATGATCACGCTTCAGAAGCTTTGCAATTTTAAGAGTGCTGCATCCCTCTGCAAGATATCTCACTATTTTTGACTTTTCTGAGCCTGTCAAGTCCTTCTTTTGACCCATTTTGCCAAAGGAAAGGAAGTTGCCTAATAATTATGCACACCTGATATAGGGTGTTGATGTCATTAGACCACACCCCTTCTAATTACAGAGATGCACATCACCTAATATGCTTAATTGGGAGTAGGCTTTCGAGCCTATACAGCTTGGAGTAAGACAACATGCATAAAGAGGATGATGTGGTCAAAATACTCATTTGCCTAATAATTCTGCACTCCCTGTAATACATCACATATAATAGTTGTCAAACTGTGATTCGTTGTCACACTTTCGACAAATCGCAGTTTGACAACTATGATCGATCACATCACCACCGTGCATGTGCATTGAGTTGGGGGCGCGTGCCTGCACATTGCGCAGCATCTGCCTGCTTGCGTATTGTGTCGGGCGTGATACGGAGGAAGAGACACGGGAGGCATAGAAGGGAGGAAGAGACACAGGGGAGGATGGGGAGAGACACAGGGGAGGAGAGGGGAGACACACAGGGGAGGAGGGGGAGAGACACAGGGGAGAAGGGGGGAGACACACAGGGAAGGATGGAGGAGAGGCACAGGGAAGGTGGGGGGAGAGACACAGGGGAGGAGGGGGAGAGACACAGGGAAGGAGGGGGAAGACACACAGGGAAGGAGGGGGAGAGACAACGGGAAGAAGGGGAAGAGACACTGGGGAGGCAGAGGAGGGGGGAAGAGACACAGGGGAGGGGGGAAAGCACAGGGGAGGGAAATGGGGGAAGTGACACAAGGGTGGGGGAAAGAGACACAGGGTAGGGAGTGGGGGGGGGAAAGAGACACAGGGAAGGGGAAAAGAGACACAGGGGAGGGGAAAAGAGATGCATGGGAGGAAGGAGGTGAAAGAGACACAGGGGAGGGGGGAAGAGACACAGAGAGGGAGGGGAAAAGAGACACAGGGGAGGGGAAAATAGATGCATGGGAGGAAGGAGGTGAAAGAGACACAGGGGAGGGGGGAAGAGACACAGAGAGGGAGGGGAAGAGAGACACAGGGGAGGGAAAGGGGGGAAAGACACAGGGGATGGGGGAACAGACACAGGGGAAGGGGGAACAGACACAGGGGAGAGGCGGGGAAGAGACATGAAGGAGGGGGGAAGAGACACAGGAGTGAAGAGACATGAGGGGGGGAAGAGACACGGGGGGAAGAGACACAGGAGAGAAAGAGACACAGGGGAGGGAGAGGGAGTAAAAACACAGGGAGGGAAGGAGACACAAGGGAGGGAGGGGAGGGGGGGGAAGAGACACAAGGGAGGGGAGAGGAGGGGGGAAATGAGACACAAGAGAGGAAGTAGACAGGGGTAGAGACTCGCAATGAGGTCCATAATGAGCACAAAGCAAGGCGAGCAGTGGAGGCAATGAAACACGCGGGACGTAGCCTCCAAAAACGTAGGAAACGGAGGATCACTTTAGGCTGCAAGCACTTGCCGAAAAAAAAGCGGACTGCGCAAAACAACGCCAACTGTGTACCACTTTCACACAGGAATCTAGGAGGTACAAAATACAGTATTACAAAGGACGGCAAATACTAGCGAACCGCGTAGCACATAGACAAACAACGCTATTTTACAATCCTAACTTTCAACTAACAACATTACGCATCTAAACTAGGGCTTTACATAAATAAACCAAAGGTTTGCCCTCGCGCACGCAGCCTATTTCTAGTGCACAGTTGGGACATTCATAAAACTATCTCCTCAGCCCGGTAACAGTCCCACTGGACATTATGTGCTGCAGGACAATAAGAAGAGATTGTTACCTCTTCAGGCTATTGATTGTTACATATATTAATTAGAAAAAGGTAAACTATTTAAATTTATTATTCAATTAATTCATTAATTAGTATTTTTTAAAAATATAGAGACGAGCCAAAGAAGACGCAAGGAGAAGCTCACAATGAGCACCGAAGGCGCTCATTGCGAGCCACACGATGAGCACCAAAGGCGCTCAGCACGAGGCTCGCAATGAGCGCCGAAGGTCCTTAGAGTATAAAAAGCTTAGCATTGTGTGCCAAACAGCATTGCCATGGCTTCAAATTTTATTGACCGTAATTTTTTGACAGGCAAGTATTTATATAAAATAAATAGTAGAGAGATACTCATAGTGAATAAATACATGAAATAATAAATAAATAATATAAATAATGTATAATATAAATAGTAAGAGAGAATACTCAAGATGAATAAATACATGAAATAATGTATAAAAATATATATATATATATATTATATATATATATATATATAATATAAAGTATACATTTATACGATACACAATAAAATATTCAATGTGAATACATATATAAATAACTTAATTGTTGATTGATAAAAGTATATATATATTTTTATTTATATGTGCATTTCATATAAATTGTGAAATACATTTTTATAATTTGTGTACTGAGTTCCTACATTTGTGTAATCTACGGCCATGAATCACTATAATAGTTGTCAGTTTCCGGAAACGCTTACCAGGTTGGTCACACTATACGGCATGCAACTGCGAGCCTTGCAAAGCAAGGCGAGCCGTCGTTCAGGCACTCAGGACTTAGCCGCAAATGCGAGCCTTGCAAAGCGAGGCGAGCAGTTGAGGGCCACGGGACTTTGCCACCCTGGCCCGTGGCACTTCACACGCAGTGAGGGTCGCAATCCTCCTCCTCCCTCCTAACTCCCTTAGCCCGCGGAACTTCCGGGCTCAGGCCTGCGGGACTTAGTCTGCAGTGAGGGACGCAATCCTCCTCCTCCCTCCTAACCGCCTTATCCTCCCTCCTTCCCCCCTCTCCAAAAGCCTCCCTTTCCCCTCTCTTCTTGCCTTGATCCGCTGAGCTCCTGCTACTGCAGCGCCTCGTCTTGCTGTGACCGTACCGGCATATGCTAATTACGTGACGTCACATGTGCGTCACGTCATTATCATATGCCGGTTCCGGACACAGGCAGAAGACACGCTGCTGCAGCAGGAGCTCACCGGATCAAGGTAAGAAGAGAGGGGATAGGGAGGTTTGTGGAGAGGGGGGAAGGGGGGGTGTAAGGGGGGAAAGGGAGGAGGTGGATAAGACACAAGGAAGAGGAGGGGGAAAAGGAGACACAAGGGAGGGATAGGAGGGGGAAAAGGAGACACAAGGTAGGGAGAGGAGGGGGGAAAGGAGACACAAGGGAGGGAGAGGAGGGGGAAAAGGAGACACAAGGGAGGGAGAGGAGGAGAAAAAGGAGACACAAGGGAAGGAGAGAGGGGAAGAGACACAAGGGAGGGAGAAGAGGGGGGAAATGAGACACAAGGGAATTAGATGAGGGGGGAAAGGAGACACAATGGAGGGAGAGGAGGGGGAAAAGGAGACATGAGGGAGGGGAGGGAGAGGAGGGGAAAAAGGAGACACAAGGGAGGGAGAGGAGGGGAAAAAGGAGACACAAGGGAGGGAGAGGAGGGGTAAAAAGAGACACAAGGGAGGGAGAGGAGGGGTAAAGGAGACACAAGGGATGGAGAGGTGGAGGAATAGGAGACACAAGGGAGGGAGAGGAGGGGAAAAACAAGACACAAGGGAGGGAGAGGAGGGGTAAAAAGAGACACAAGGGAGGGAGAGGAGGGGTAAAGGAGACACAAGGGATGGAGAGGTGGAGGAATAGGAGACACAAGGGAGGGAGAGGAGGGGAAAAACGAGACACAAGGGAGGGAGAGGAGGGGAAAAACGAGACACAAGGGAGGGAGAGGTGGTTGAAAAAGGAGATACAAGGGAGGGAGAGGTGGGGTAAAAGGAGAAACAAGGAAGGGAGAGGAGGTGTAAAGGAGATACAAGGGAGGCAGAGGAGGGAGAAAGGAGACACAAGGGAGGCAGAGTAGGGGGAAAGGAGACACAAGGGAGGGAGAGGAGGGGGGAAATGAGACACGAGGGGGGAATTGAGACACAAGGGAGGGAGAGGAGGGGGGAAATGAGACAAAAGGGAGGACGCAGATGAGTGCCGCAGGTGCTCACATTGTGTGGCAAACAGCATTGCCACGCTTAAAATTTTATTCCTGTCATTTTTGACGGGAAATTTCCTAGTAACATATATTTTGGAGCACATAAATCCGTTTCATAAATATAATATATTATTGTTAATATCTAATTATGGTACGTGTACTTGTTTAGTTGCAAATGAGGTTCACTTATTATTATTATTATTATTATTATACTTTATCTGTAACTCTATCACTGATAAGCACAAATATGCATCTAAGTAAACAAAAAATATACGTTTTCTGTGTTTTTTTTCTGTCATTGCCTTGACAATTTGCCTATATAGCCAGTTTGGGTCAATATAAATTAAAGCACCTCTGTATTCCTATAATTGCCATATACTATTTTGAAAAATTACATTTCAAAAGATGTAGACTGTAAATAACATCTCTAATTTATTACCTTTTATGTGCAATTAATCTGCTGTGGAATCTACCATTTTTGTTTCTACTGATCGATATCTTTGTAGAGTATGTAAGAAATTATTAGCAGTTTTATAAAAGCCACGAGCATAAAAGCATTTTGGAGACAAATCTTAAATGCAGCTGACTCCGCTTGTGTCATGGGCACTACTGTCTTGGAATGCTAGCCTGCCTGTAGCCTGAGTGGAAGTGTATCCTACAGGGGATTGCTTTTTATTTACCTCTGCAATTAAAAAAAAAAAACTGAATAGATATTTTTATTTGAATCCTCTGTCTCTCCTGCGCCTGCCAGGTATCTATGAAGGAGAAAAAGAAAATCCTAAAAGGGCCACCCAAATCTTTAAAAGAGCATGTTTGATACATTAAATGAATATTTTCCCAAGCCAGACATCCATAAGACTCACTGCCCCATAACATATCAGGACAGAGGAGAATAAACCAATGCCTATATGTCTATATTTAAAAATGTAAAATATTTTTTCTACTATTGATTCTCATACAAAAAAACTTTTTATAATGTTTATAGGAATATTTGTTTATTGGAAAATAGAAATGTTTGGACTATCTGTAAGGGAAAATTAAATT